>PVKS010026545.1:0-28535 GCA_004027875.1 Aplodontia rufa | reverse complement strand
AAAATCCTAGTCTCCCAACATCTACTTCTTTATGGAACACAGCGTTCTTGGTGAGGCAGGATTCAGATGAGGACGTAAATATCCCTCAAGGACAAGCGGGGCTGGAAACGGTCTCTGGATAATGTCCCTAGCGATGCTCTAATGCTGCGATCTGCTCTGGCTCCAGCTTCAGGCTGGAGCTGAGAAGGAAGCCATGGATTTGTCAAACAAGGAGAAACTGAAGCCAGGCTTCAAGGGATTTGGAGAAGTCTGCAAGGAATCTAGAAGTTCTGAGCGATGCAGGAATTTAGTGTCAGAGTGAAGAGCTTCCTCTAAATGTCGGCAGGTCTTAGAATTCCAGGCAAGATAGGGTGCCAGCCTCCCTCCAAGGCAGGAAGCTGTGGAACAGGTTAGAACAACACAGAAAACCAGCCCGATGGTATGGGTTTATGTGAACTTGATACCTCTCTCTCTTTTCCCTCCATGCTGAGAGCCCACCCATGCAAGCCAGGGGTCTGCGTCTTCCCTAGCTGACCCTGTTTTCTCCACCCCTCCTGTGTCCCCCTCCTCCCCATAGAGCTCCAGCAACCAAGCCTGTCTTCTAGGGCAGTAGCCTGTTTGAGAAGCTAGACCATCTTTCCTACTCTCTACCCCACCCAATCTCATATCTGCAGCAACACCTATTGAAACATTGCCAGGAAAGCACCTTAATTACTAAAGACTTATGCTAACTATGGGGGTTCTTTATGTGGGAAAGAGGGTACTGGGCATCAGTAATGGAATTCCCCAAATATTTTTAGATCATTTATATTTTGTGATGAATCACCAATTATATAATTAATTAGGCAATTAATATTAATAGATGTATGCTAAGCAGATGTCAGAAACAAGATCAAATTTTATTATCAATGTGACCCAACATAGCCATTGTGTTGTAGCCTCAGCACGCTAACAAAAAGTGTGGTGCTCACCTGTAATCCTGGGAACTTAGGAGGCTGAGGCAGGAGGATCCAAGTTTGAGGACAGCCTCAGCAGCTTAGTGAGAATAAAATAAAGAATAAAAAGAGGTAGGGGTGTAGCTCAGTGATAAAGTGCCCCTGGTTCAATCCCAAGCCCCCACATCAAAATAAAACTTACTTTTGAAATAAATGAATTTGAAAGAATATGGCAAGATGGCAGAAAAAAAAAAGGCTTCCCAATTCATGAGTCTGACTGAGGCAATTTTGTGCATTAAGAAACAGACAAAGATGTGGGATGCTTGTTTGTGTTGTTGAAAATGTTCCCTACTGTTCATGGCTCATGTGAAATGTGCTGAATTAGTCTTTTTTTTTCTCTTCTTTTTTTAAAAAAATCCATATAAAGACCCAGAAAGTTGAGGCTAAAAGCGTATCCTAGTAGTCTAAGTTGATTAAGAAACGTCATTTGTGTTTAACTTCATAGGATGAGCTACCACGAGGGGTGAGTGGGCGGACCACTCCTACTTCTTCCCTGGCTCTCTCCACGCCTCTTCCTGCTCTTCTTAGTGTCTGGGGGACACTGCACTAAGCTTCGATGACCTTCTTACACCTTGCCATCCCGACCATGCAGCTGTTCTTGCTCTAGCACCAGCTATAAAAGAGTCCATGCTCGTAGCCCAGCAACACTGTCCCTACTTTTGTTGTCAATTACCTGGCAAAAATGGCTGCACCTGACCCAGCACTTACCTTTGAACTTCATGTTCCATAATTTTGTAATTATACTTGGTCTAGTTTACACTCCCAGTTTTTTTAAAAAAAGGAATTTTAAACCCAATGGAAATAGCCACCATCCATTTCTAGACAGCAACATGCAAAAAAATAAATATAAACTAGGAAGATTGCCAATGCTTTTTCATGGTGGAACTGGAGGTGGGAAAATGATTATAAAAATGTTTGGGCAAATTTAATCCTAAGAAACACAATATTAAGCAACCTTTGCTAGTTAATGGTGAACAATTGTTCAAATTAACATATATGCTAACCAAGAGGTTAACACATGCTGCTTTACCTAGCTGTTTTGACCAAATGGTGTCCATAAACGTCTTTGCTCAGAGTGTGTGCTGAGAAATAGGTAAGGCTGTATATGATTCATTGGGCTGTGATCTTTCATTTAGCTTGAAGACATTTGTTTGAAAAAATGCACCATTTCCAGGCTCAGAGATTCAAAGAATAGATAAATAAAGTTTGTGAACCTCAATACAATCTGTGCTTGTCTTCAGGTAAGTTGAAATGAGAGATCCGGACAATGAACTACATCGGAAGATGTGGCGAGTTGGAGGCATCATTCTCGCAGTTGTAACTTGCATTTCCGAAACTGTTCCATTATTTAGCAACAAATTTTCCACATACTCAAATTTGCTCGCTGGTAACTGGAATTAATTGAAAATTCATGCACTGATTAGCTCGTTTTGGAAGGTGTTTTAGAAGTGGCTTGTTTGGAACAGTTGCTGGCACCCCTGGAATTCACAACGATGCCAACCAAATGCCATTTCAAATAAAAACTTACTTTTTTTTCTTTTGGCAACAGAAAAGAGCAGAGACACACAGTAGCTCTTGATTTATGAACTGTGTTTCCTAACTTTCAGCCTCTGATGATGCATGTAGTTTCCTTTAAGGAATTGGGGTGGAAGCATTTAATAAGGAAAAATATTCTAGATCCAACTCTGCTTTGTAATTTGAAATCCTATGGGCCTCTGGGTGCAATTCACCCCATTTTCATGCAGTCTATGGTCAGGTAGGAGGAGCAGAGACTAGAAATCTCATAGTGACTTCTGTTTGTGGTTTCATTTAATAACTCATGAGACAGGAATCTCCAAAGACCAACAGACGTGGGTAAGTTGGGCAAACTTTGTCAAAGTATTTTACATCCCACATTCCAGAAAGCTCCAGGTCATGTTCTGAAGTTATAGAATTGTCTCCCCCAAAACATGGTTGAAGTGCCGATTGCCCAGAGGATGTAACTGCTCAGGACAGATCAGGCAGAGAGCAGGCAGGTGGACAGAGAGAAATTCATTCATGCCTTACAGGATTTCTGGCGGTAAGCAGAGTCCATCTTGTTAAGTGGTCCAAGAACAAAGAGTTTATTGTAAAATGGGCCTGATCCCTGGAGAAGGAGGAAAATGATTCTTTTTCACTGGGGGTAGTTAACTCTTTCTTCTCTTTTTCAGGGAGGAAGGTTCTGGGTGAGTATTGAGTGATTCATCTCCGGTTGACTCCAGGGGATCTTAGTTTCAGGGACAGTATTAATTCATATAGCATTTTCTTTACAGTAGAACAGGAAGATGCTGCTGCATAATCTCCCCACCTATGTTCCCTTTCTCCCATCTAGCATAGGTGGAGTATGAAGGACATGCATTCTAACAATTACCAGATCACTAGAATGGGCTGCAGTTACTTTCATTTTTGTTTTATTTTTTTTGTACAGAAGGAACTAAAGATAATTTTGACATTGTATTTATTTTTTCATATCATGGATTGAACCTAGGAGCACTTAGCTACTGAGCTACATCCTCAGCCCTTTCTATATTTTATGTTGAGTCAGGGGCTCTTTAGGTTTCTTAGGATCTTGCTAAGTTGCTGAGGCTGGCTTTGAACTTGCAATTCTCCTGTCTCATTCTCCCAGGCCACTGGGATTACAGGCATGTGCCACAATACCTGGCTTGACATTATTTTTCTAAAGTTCACTTTCAGACTTGACCTGGGAAATCCCTTAGCCTATACTGAGGATATTTAAAATAATAAGAACTGTATGTTCTGCCTTAATATTTCCACTATTGAACTTGGAGGGAGAAGAATGACATCTGGGTTGGTTGTGAAGGCATAAGAAGACCAATGGGGAACTAGAGAAGAGGGCCCGACTGCAGGGTAGTGTGCTCCCTTTAAGAGAGATCAGCAACTTTGGCAAATTTTTGGTTTCTATTCAGAGGGAAAGAGAAGAGCTGCCATTGTCCAAAAGGAAAAAAAAATTAAAGAAAGAAGGAAAGGGTGGATGTTATGAGACAAGGGCAGAAGCAACTCTACACCTTACCGAAAGCTTACCTGGGAGTGGTTTTAACTCCTCTGGGGTAAGAAAGATATTTTCCAATCAAGACTAGGGGTGGAGCTAGGGGGAAGGAGTTGAATCCGAGGGAGATGCCCCTGGGTTTTGCTCTGTCCTGGGAAGCACACAAGGAAGAAAAGTCTGTGTGGAAGGGAGAGGAAGAAGCTGGCACTGAAGGTGGAGGGGCCACTCATTAGCAACCAGTAAGTTTCATTAAGTGAACATAAAAACTCTTTCTTCTGCTATTCTTCAAGGAAAACCATCTGAATTCATCATAAGATCGCTAGACAAATATGTGAACTATATTTTGCCTTTGTCTATTCTAGATTACTTTGTTTTCTAGATGCCCACATGCAAGCAGAGTCTACAAAAATAAAGCAAATGTTTTCTGTGCTAGGTCTGAAAAAGTAGTGAGGTATCACTGGGGTAACCTTGATGTTGACTCGAGCCTTCTGCATATGGGGAAAAACGTTATTTTCTGTAATTGCATATTGTGTTGCTGTCATGCCGGAGTTGAATTCTAAACAGAAATGCGTAATCAATACAGAATATCTGGATAGGTCAAGTCAAGTCTTAGCTATTTTAAAAGGTAGAAAATTGCTCCAGATTTGGCAAACTGCTTTAAAGGTAGGAATTGAAAGCTAAAGTTGCACATGTTTAATTTTCATTACTTTTTAATTTTTTTTTAGGTTTAAACTGAAAAATTAAGTATAGTAATATCACACTGGAACTATCACTCCTACCAAACTTACCTGAATGCTCTAAGGTCGCAAGGAAGAATGAGCTATTACGGCAGCAGCTACCGGATTGTAAACCTGGATCCCAAATACCCAGGCTACCCCCCAGAGCACGTCATAGCCGAGAAGAGGAGAGCCAGACGGCGCTTGCTGCACAAAGACGGCAGCTGCAATGTGTACTTCAAGCACATTTTTGGAGAGTGGGGGAGTTATGTGATTGACATTTTCACCACTCTGATGGACACCAAGTGGCGCCACATGTTTGTGATCTTCTCTTTGTCTTACATTCTCTCCTGGTTGATATTTGGCTCCATCTTTTGGCTCATTGCCTTTCATCACGGAGATCTGCTGAATGACCCAGACCTCACACCTTGTGTTGACAATGTCCATTCTTTCACGGGGGCATTTTTATTCTCTCTTGAGACCCAGACCACCATCGGGTATGGTTACCGGTGTGTCACCGAGGAGTGCTCGGTGGCAGTGCTGATGGTGATCCTGCAGTCCATCTTAAGTTGCATCATCAATACCTTCATCATTGGAGCTGCCCTGGCCAAAATGGCAACTGCCCGAAAGAGAGCCCAGACCATCCGATTCAGCTACTTTGCTCTCATAGGCATGCGAGATGGGAAGCTGTGTCTCATGTGGCGCATTGGTGACTTCCGACCCAACCACGTGGTAGAAGGAACAGTCAGGGCCCAGCTGCTGCGCTACACGGAAGACAGTGAAGGGCGGATGACAATGGCATTTAAGGACCTCAAATTAGTCAACGACCAGATCATCCTGGTGACCCCGGTGACAATCGTTCACGAAATCGACCACGAGAGTCCTCTGTATGCCCTGGATCGCAAGGCAGTGGCCAAGGATAACTTTGAGATCTTGGTGACATTTATCTACACTGGCGATTCCACTGGGACATCTCACCAGTCCAGAAGCTCCTATGTCCCTCGAGAGATTCTCTGGGGCCATCGGTTTAATGATGTCTTGGAAGTGAAGAGGAAGTATTACAAAGTGAACTGCTTGCAATTTGAGGGAAGTGTGGAAGTGTACGCACCCTTCTGCAGCGCCAAGCAGTTGGATTGGAAAGACCAGCAGCTCCACAGCACCACGGACAGGGCGCCACCCGTACGAGGATCCTGTACCTCGGACAACAGTGTCAGAAGAAGGTCCTTTAGTGCCGTGGCCATCGTCAGCAGCTGTGAGAACCCAGAGGTGACCACCCCTTCTGCAGAGGAAGAGTGTAAGGAAGCTCCTTATCAGAAAGCCATCATGACTCTAAATCGAGTCTCCCTAGAATCCCAGATGTAATCCCGCATAATCAGAAGGGCCATCAATTGATCATTTTACCTTCTAGCCAATCCCCTTAAGGCAGGTAGTCCTAATCATGGCTTTAAAAAGTGCTCCAGCTATGTTCTATGGTGATGGCATAGAGTAGGTTAAACTCATGAAAGATAACATAAAAATTCCATAGTTTTCTATTGTTAAAATTTGCTTCCGTTAGCAAATTTGGTATTAGAAATGCTATTAAGAAGACTCATGGATTAAATTTCATCTCCTTGTATTATCTCATTTATTTGTGTCTTCAGCTGGAGGTCCAATGTTCAGTAATGGGGATAAAGGTGAGATGCTTGCATAAATAAAAACAGGAAGCCAAGTAAAATAGAATGAATAAGACGTTTTTAACCTACAAAAATTAATGAAAGGAGAGCAATTTCTTATAAAACGAATGCTGTCATCTATGACATACCAGCTATGCCTTTAACACTGTCATGTTGATATTCAAAGACGAAGTTTGTTGGGTAGATGGAGTCGCTGCATTTGCCTCTCACAGTGTCTTGGTATCAGCAGGTGGAGGCAGTGATAAAATGAATAATGCCACCAATTATGAGACTTTTCCCATTGTCACTTGCCTGGGTAATTAATGAGAACCAGAGGCTAACCAACCCATGTGGCCGAAGAAAAGTTCACGTCCCTGCTAAGAGCACTTTGTCAAAGACCTTGGATGAGTCCAATAAGTGGGGAGCAGGAATAAAACAATGTGACTGGCCCAGGTTCTGTGTTAAGGGCCCATTTGGGGCCACCTCCCACCCTTTTCAAGGATGTGGGCAGCAGCTGTGAACATCCTTCTGAGAACTTGGCTTGCTTTTGCCCTGGAAGGTTACAGTGTAGGCAGCTATGAAGGGAGAGACCTTTTAGAGAGGATTAGGGGAGAGGGACGTATTCATTTGTGACCAGAAACATCTTGGTCATCTTATAAGACATAATTGTCTCTAGTTGTGAATTAAAAGTATATTGTTGAACCTAGAACCACCATTTAAATAGATGATCTTGTGAAATTTAATATAATAAAGGCAATTTTAATGTATAGTAAGTGAATCATGTGAATGCTATGGGACAGTGTACATTTTAGGACATGGAATAAATTTATATACTGTTTCTATTATCTTCATAGATATCAAATTATGATTACTTTAAGCACAAATTCAATTACTGTTGAGGGAAGAATCACATTCAGCTTTATAAACTGAGGCATTATTAGCTACCTTTGGAATTATTTGTAGGTGTGTGTGCCTTTCCATTGTTACTGCTCTGGCAATAAGGGTACGCCACAGTTTTTATTTGCTTATTTTATTTAAATGTAGATCTATACAGACATACACATAGTTTCTGTTTTCTGTCTGGAAAATCTTTCTTTTTCTCTCTCCATTTAAATTAAACCACACAAGTAAACTGAACTGAATCATGTAATCCAAGATTTCCAAGAAAAGTAAAATGCATTATGTAAAGAGCTTTGCCTTCTTTCCTTTGCTTGTCACCCTCCTTTTTCTTTCTTTATTTTCCCCTTCCTGCCTGGCTTCTCTCATTCCTTCCTTCTCTTCCCTTTTTCTGCTGTCCACAAGCCACTGTTACTTCTTAACACACATGTGAGAATCTTTCATTCCTGTTGACTTGTGAAGGTAAGATTTGATCAGGTCCTGAATTGCAAAACTGTCCTGAACCTTAGATCAGAGATCTAAGTTATGCACATTTGGCACATTTTTTTTCTGTCTTGCTTCAGGAATGCAAATTCCATTTTTTAAAATTACACACACACACACACACACACACATCACATCACACACATCACACTCTGAAGATTTGGATTTGGTCGCAGCAATTACTTAACTCAATTAACAGTATTACAATCTCCAAGCTAGAACTCACTCAGCAAAACATTAATTCAAAGAGTCTTTTCCCCTTTTTCAGTTTGGATATGCTTTCCTTTCCCCCTTTTGCTTCCTGGACTCTGGTGCACGCCTTCACAACAGGAATATTGACATCCAATTAAATACATTCTTCTATGCTGGGTGCCTCTGTGATCAAATCCTCAAACAGAAGAGAATGTAAAACCAGCATACATGTGTAATAGTTGTCTCTAATTTTCTGTGTCGATTTATAACACACTTGGAAACTCCCCAATGAGTTACTTAATAATAAAGATCTTAAAATAATGCAAAACGTATGTGCAGATGCCTGTGTTCTCTGTAGTGTAAAGTCTATTTGCTGAAAATATGAATGCTGTCTTATATAATTATAACATAGGCAGTACTCTAAACCATTTTTATGCATTTTAACAGCTTGTAGAACAGCTATATCTGAAATAACAATTAGTTGCTTCTGTGAACATTACAAAAAGACTGTGCAAAATGGCATTTCTAGGTTTAAACGCTCTTTCAGTGATAAGTAGGTTGAATTTTTTTTCTGATGCCATTTATTTTTCTCCCCTAAAAATGAAATTATGCATTGGAGTCAATTAGGCAGAAAACAGATTGGGGAATCAGACATTGTTCTAGGATGTGCTCAGTCTGTGACCAATGCCCTGGGGGAGCAAATAAGCTGAGAGAGAGAGAGAGTGGGAGAGAGAGAGGAGGAGGAAATATTTTCATGCACTGCAGTTCACCAAGTACCAACATAATACAGATATGCTCAGTCTCCACCACAAAATAGTTAGGTGGACATTTTAAGTTCCATTTCTTCAAATACCCAATTGTCTGACTTTTCCTAACAAATTGCCAATTGGTACAATAATGTGCTCAGGTTTAAAAAAAAATTGCAATGCGTAGAGTGGGGGTGTTAAATCACACTTTTCTTAGTTTATGTGATCTCAGCAAAGATCTTTCCAGCTCTGTTTTTTCCAGGGTCTGGCTTAGCTGCCACATCCCCTTTTGTTCTCCTGGGACCTCAGGCTTGATAGCTGGTACCTTGCAGCTGTGTTGTGCGAACGTGAATCAAGGATACCTCCTCTAAAGGAGAATGGAAAGACAGGTGAGACAGCAGAGCCCTAGATCCTGTATCTCTAGACTTCCTTTGCACAAGAACAAATAAATATGATCTCTGACACAGACAGCAAATGGAATTATCGAGAAAACAAGGCTGGTAAGAAAAAAAGAATGCACAGTTTAAGTCCACCTTATACATGACATCTGGTGGAGCCATGCACTGTGGAGCTGAAATGCCAACATTATTGTAATGCAAACACAAAGGAATTGCTTTGGGCCTTCTGACACTCTGGTGGCTGAGAGACCCTGGTGATAGGGTTGGCCTGGTCTGCAGTGGGGCTGCCTTTTATTGTCTTCCTTCCCCACAGCAGAAATGCAGACATCCCTTGCATTAACAGGGTTTTCACGAGGCCTGAGGTTCTCGATCAACCAAGGCCTGGCAGAGCCACTGCAGAGCTTGAGGTGCTGGGAAGGGGCAGAGAGTAAAACTAACAAAGGAGTCTGCTTACACTTCCTGCTAGACCCCAGAGACCACAGGGCTTCATTTTAGATCATTCTAGATGTCAGTGCAGGCTGAGGACCCCGGGCCCCACATGCATACTCAGACTTTTGACTTCTGAGTTGGGGGTTGGATAGGTGCACAAGAGATTCTCTCGGCCTCTCCTCTTGAAAGCACTCAGCACCAAATTCCACTCAGTTTAAAATATCAGCCTGAGCCACAGCAGGGACCGATGTGGCTGCGACCCATCTCTTATACGGAGTGCTGAAAAGCCTTGTGTTTTCAGGTAAGCTTCACATGAAGATGTGTGGAAGCCAGATCTTTACCTATGATCCTCTATGTCAAAAAGCTGTGCCGCCACTCTAAAATCAGTGTGGCCTCTTTCTTGCTCATTTTCCTATTTATTTATTTAGGTACTGGGGAATGAATCCAGGGGCACTCAACCATGGAGCTGCATCCCCAGATCCATTATTTATTTATTTATTTATTTATTTATTTATGTATTTAATTTTGAGATGGGGTCTTGCTTAGAGCCTCGCTAAGTTGCTGAGGCTGACCTCCAACTTGCAATCCTCCTGCCTCAGACTCCCAAGTTGCTAGGATTACGGGTGTACGCCACCACACAAAATATAAGTCGGGAGGCACCCTAGCACACAGAGTAAGCAACAGGGACACTGTTGGAAAATTCTCTGCCTAGAAGCTCCTGGAGTTGGAGTATTTAAAAATGATGATTAGTCACGGAGATTCAGTTTGTATAAATCTGCTAGCATAGAGCAAGCGAGGCCCTTGGCAGGGCACTGACAGGGCATTTTGCTGACACAGGAAGACACAATGGCACTGTGGCCTGGCAGGACACCACCTCCGGTCTGCAGTGATACGGAACTTCACTCCAGGTAAAGGAACCTTACCTACCCACGTGCCTTTGTCACTGCTCCTGGCTTATAAAGTGACTTTCAACACTCTTTCTAGGACCAGGTGTTTGGGTCACGAGATTCGGTGGGGGGCAGGCTGCCTCTTGTCCTATGGGGCCATCCTGGAGGCCTGTCTTTGGCAATGTCCCTTCCCATATTTTGAAATCTTCTGTGCTTAATTTGAAGGCTCAGCTCTACCTCCCTAAGTGTTTCGAAGTTCAATAGACCCTCTGTTGCACAGTTCTGAATAAGAAAAATAAAATAAAATAAACCTTTTGCTGTTTGGTCTCACGGATTTCTTCTATTTTATAAATATTGCAAAGTAAAAGGATACCATGTCTCCAGTCTGTCATTCCAACAAAAAGCAACCGAACTGCCATTTAGAGCTTTCTAAACAAATAAAATACAATCCGTGTCGGGCAAGCACTCATCACGGGCCCCGGAAGGACACTCAGGAGGCTCCCCGGCTGCAGAGAAACAGGTAAATTATTTAAAGTATTTGATTAAGTGCATGGATGAGAACCCAAACATTGTCCTGCTCCATCACAGAGCTATTATCATTGACCAGAGGGGCCTATAAAAATCCTTAATCACTATCTCAGTAACTTGAACTTAAGATGGAAGAGCCCCAGAAGTTTAGTCACTGTGAAAGCAGCTTCACAGAAATTGATCAGAAACCTTCAGATTTCCACCTAAAATGCCTCCAGTACAAGCCACACTTATGTACTCGAATGCCCTTTATCTGAATGAGAAGCACATGCTGGAGATCTATTATTTATTGTGCTGCCGGTTGATTCTTTGTGACATGAGTTTGTCTGGCCTCAGGGGCAGGGGAAAGGCCCTGGCTAGGCCCCGTCAGTAGCCGGTTCCACAGCTGAGGGTTTTTAGGACATCAGCTGTTTAATGAGATCCCACTTTGCTTTGGAGGAAACCTCTAACCCAGGGAAGCTGATCTGTCCAGAGACACAGACGCGGAAGGACAGCAGAGGAAGGAAACTGGATCACCAGTGACCTAGGGCTTTTTGCGTCACCTCCGGCCACCAGCATTCTGAATGCTGCCCAAGGTTGAGCTATTGTCCTGTTATGATTGTCAGATGGAAAAAATGACCCTGTCAGGACCGTTGGTTGAATAGAAGCCCAACATTTTCCAAGAGTGCTGCTCAACTCTTCCTGGGTCATTGATTATTCAGGGAGATCAGGCAAAGAGAATAAATGTGGAAAACAAATATCAAGAGCCATGATGAATGAGGAGTCTTGAAAGGGCAGACTCAGCAATGGGGTTGAAAAAGAAACTTACATCTTTTCAGGGAAATACTCATGCACTGTGTGATACACCATAGGCACACATCCAGAGCCACCAAGCCACCAAGCTTGGTGTCTTGCTTCCAAGGTTTGAAGCAGGGACATTTTGTTCCCTGGAAGGGAAGGCCTGAAGGAAGAAGCAAACACAAAAAACAGGGATAAGTAGCATTTTTCTTTCATGAATTGCACGTGGTTCCTTCTTGAGACAGAGACAGTAGGGAAAGGAACCCAACCTGGGAAAAACACACAGACCAGGGCCAGCAACAGCTGTGCAACGGGGAGTAAGTTGATTGGTGTCTCTGATCCTCAGTTTCCTTACTTACAGCTAATTCTCACTGTATTAAACTGCAACTAAAACTGAGGTGCTGGCTCAAGAACCAACTTCCTACGTTTGAATACTTTTATTTCAATCTATTTTCTTACTCTGTGATTTTGGACAATTTACTTAACCTCTCTGTGCCCAAGTTTCCTCAACTCTGAAGTGAGGAAAATAATAGTCCTCACTTCCTGTTATAAGCATTAAGCAAGAAAATATTTACCAAAAGGTTTAAAGCAAAACCCTGGCCCATATGAGTGCTAATAAAGTACAAGTAAGAATATTATTACCAGCTGCAGATTCTTCATCACTTTTGGTGTTTCCGCAACTTATATAATTTAGTTTTAACATAGATCAAAGCCAAAAAATCAAAGTTAAAAGGGAGAAATCATGCAACTATTTGATAAAAGTTTCATGTATGTAAATTTTCCTATCTAAATATATTATCTTACCGAAGCCACTTGGGAGCATCTGAGTCTACTCCCTCTCTGTTGTGTGAGGCATGAGAGTTGAGCAAGATGGTGCTTTGAAAGTGGTAATTCTACTGTATTCACTCATCTAAGGCTCAGTCACAGGGGCCAAATCAAGGAATGTCAAGCTGCACTCAACACACACAACCCTGCATAAAACACCTACCGGGCATCAAATGAAAGCCATTTCCAAAAGTGTTTAACTACTTACGATTATTACATGTTATTCCCAAGCTGCCCTGCATATTCCAGGAAGCCTGAGGAATCCTGGGTAATGCAGGTTCATCATCCCAAAAGACCCTTCACGACGCACTTGAGCTGCCGCTTGCTGAGCCTTGAGAACCCTGCTGGCTTAGGACAGGCTGGTGGCCCCCACAGAAAACCAGCCAGCAGAACTCAGCCATACTTCTGGAAGTGGAGCTGAAGAGGTGTGTTGAACTCATCCAGGACAGGGACAGCAATTCTTTTTCTCTAATGCATGAACTATTTGGGTAGGAGGGTCATGGTTAAATCCAACAGAAGTGGATCCAAATCCCAGTGTGCCCCTTGCAGGCTGCGTGAACGTGGGCAATTCCCTAGGTGACCCTGAGACTGTCTCTTCAAAAGTATAAATGGAGGGGCTGGAGCAGTGGCTCAGCAGTTACAGCACTTGACGAGCAAGCACCAGGATGTGGGTTCGAACTCCAGCACCACATACACAATGTAGTGTTGGAGCAATAAAAGTCACATGAAAAAACTAAATAAAATCATTTCTTTCTCTCTCTGTCTCTCTCCTTTAAAAAAAAAAGTAAATGGAGCTAATAATATTTACCTTGGGGGTTGCCTTCATCTGGTGCCTGCTGCTGCCACAGAATACACACACTGGAGAGTTTTAATGAGCAGAAATTTATTGACTAACAATTCTGGGAACTGGGAAGACTGAGGGTCTGGCATGTGGCAAGGACGTCCTTGCTGTGTCAGTCTATACAAGAAAGCAGGGCAAGAGAGGGTGAGAGAGAGAGAAAAGTGGACCAGAGGCACCCTTTTAGAATGGGTTCATTCCCAGGAAAACAGCAGCATTCATCTATTCATGGGTGACTGAATCTCATGGCTTATTGCCTCTAAAAGGACCCACCCCTAAGTAACATTATAAGAACAATTCAGTGTGAGTTTTGGAGGGAACAAACATTCAAAGCATGGGCTAATTGTGAGGAGAAGATCAGTACACCATCACATACACACGCACAGAAACATATATCTGTACACACACGCACGTAATTATCCAGCAGATACAAATTACTCAACAAAGAATATTCCCTATTTTCTTCCATATATATCAGTAGTAGTGTGTTATAGAGAAATATGAAGGCAAAAGCTTTGGGATAGTAAGGTTTCACTAATAATCATGAACTTATATTTTATTACATTAATTAATTAATTTACTTATTTTTAAAGAGAGAGAGGGACAGTCAGAGAGAGAGAGGGAATCAATCTTATTTAATTTTTCATATGGGTTTCATTGCTCCAACACTTCGTTGCATATGTGGTGCTGGAGTTCAAACCTGGGTCCTCCCACCTTCTACGCAAGCACCATAACTGTTGAGCCAAGCTTATATTTTAAATACCTATGATTTTATATCAATATGGTAATGGGTACCTGAGCCCATGTTTCTAAATGCATTCTATTCCTGATCCCAAAATAAATTTTTATCTCACTACTACCACCATTGAGCTGTGGGTTTGGGTGGAATTACTCAACCTCTCAGCTCCGCTGTTTTCAAACAGGAATGACATGGGTGTTCTTTAAATGACCTCATGGTTCCTGGTTTTACTTCTAGCCCTGATTTTTTTTTCTTTTTCTTTTTCTTTTTTTGCCTTTTTATTCTTGTTTTCATTAGCGTATTGCTATGATCAAAACTGAACTGTTAATATAAGATGATTTCTCCAGAATGGCTCTTGAATCCTTATAATACAAATAAATGTTACAATAGTCGTGGATTGGCTACAACTGAATGGAAAACACCATTGGACTCATCAAATTCCGCACAATTCTTCTTCCAAATTCTTAACATCCAAGGTGACATGCATTAGAGGTGGGATCTTGGGAGGCCAGGAGGCCAGAAGGCCAGGAGTTCCTAAGGGGAGAGCTCTCGGGAGTGGCCTGTGGGAGCCCTTACTCGTCTACCCTGTGGGACACAGTGAGAAGGCACCGTGACCCAGAAGGTGGATCTCACCAGACACCGAATGCGCCCTCATCTTGGAATTTCCATCTCCAGAACACTAAAAAGCAAGTGTCTATGGCTGATAAGTCACCTAGTTGAAGGCATTTTGCTACAGCAACCTGAACAGAGTGAAAAACAAACATAATTTAGCCAAGTCTTTCTATTCTCAGTGTCTATCTGGTCTGAAGTTCTGATTTTGCATGATTTTCTGCATCTTTTAAAACCTTTCTTTAGTGTATAGGTGGGAAATACTTTGTGTACTTCCCATAATAATAAACTGACCACTGAGTTGATGCAAAAATCATTGATTTTGTTTTCAGATCTGATTTCTAAAATCAGGTGTATTTTAAGCAGCCACATTTAAGGGGTTTAAAAATGATACAAGGTCTGATTGTTAAAACAAAAAGATGAAATACGGCTTTTACGATAGCATTGGCAGGAAGTGAGCAGCTGTATGGATAATGTGGTAAGAGTGACCACTGGAATTCTGAACAGGACAGCATAGCGGCGATCACATCCGCGAGGGAAGACCCTCAAACGCACTGAGTTGTGTGAAGTGCTAGACTCCGGGGAAATGACCATCTGAGGGAGCTTTGAACCCTGTTTGTTATTATTATTCAGAGGTGACTTATGCAGTGAATGACAGACGTCTCTACTGGCCGTTCTGCATTTCATTTCCATTGAGGAAAGAGCGTTTGCTCTTTTATATCACCAGTAGGAGCAATTACCATAGTAGCACTTAGATTAGCAGGTATCAGGAGTCTCTTCCCAAAGCAAAGCAATAATAAAATAAATTCAGTGTCTGGAATATTCTGGATGCTGTTTCCAATACTATGTCTGGCAAGGATTCAGAGAAACAGCAATTTTCAAATAAGAAATTGGAACTGTTACTTTCAGGTGAATTTTCCGGAATTTCTCTTTTATTCTGATAATACAAATACATGTAATGAGAGTCGCGGAGTGGCTGCAAATGAATTGTACACAACGCTGGATTCCTCACACAATACGAAATCGTGGTTATCCTTCTCCAGGAATGTAAACTGTTGTTCAACTTATCACTCTTTGTTTTAAGACTGTGGACAATAAAAAAGAAAAGAAAAGAAAAGAAAGATCTGCAGATCTGCTTGCTGTCTGGGAAGTTAGGGATGGGAGGAATGCAAAATATTCAGGGTTTTGCAGAAGGAAGAAGACGAAAAACTAAGCAAAAGCACTTTATCTTTGAATAAGGGCTGGGGTGCTATTTTAATGTTGGTCCTTTGAGATGCCATCATGATAATACAGTATTAATAATAATTATGGAAATGCTTGTGGTAATTGCATTTATTAGGAGGTTGAACATTCTTGGTCCCCATTCTGCCACCTTGTGGTCACATGAGAACACAGGAGGCTTTTTTTTTTCTTCTTCATGAGTAAATCTGTTAAGTACTTCTTTTCCTCCACTGCAATGGGATAATGTTTGGAAGAATTGCTTGGAACAAATACTGCCAATAATACCTATAAACACAAAATATAATAGGCACCATTCAAATCAGAATATAGCACACACTGAAAAGCGGCAAATGGGACTGCTCTAAGTGTGGATCGTATGCATGAGAGTTTCCCTCTGCTACCTCCACTAAACTATATATTTAGAAGTCGAAATTGGAGTTCATTTACACTATCATTCTCAATCTACAAATATAGACATGAAAGTCTGGATAAGGCCCACTAAGGATTCTAATAAATAATTCAGTAATCTATTTATTGCAAGAGGAAGCAGCCAGAATTTAGGTTTTAATTATGGATATCTCATTAGAATAATCATACAAATGTATATGTGGAAATCGCTTAATAAACACAATTTTAATAACACGAGAAAAGGTTTGCTTCGTCCCCGTGTCTCATGTAAGCTCATACAGTCTATGCTTTTCAAAGAGTTGTGATACTTGTTGAAAGGATTTTTCTGTGTTCTAAATTCCACTTTTGTCAGTATCCAGATGTGAGCAACAGAGAAAGATAGGATTGGCCATCTTCCAATGGAGTACTGTCTGCTAGGGACAGAATGGTCTTTTTGTACCAAATTCAGAAATTGAGCGTCTATCAGTGCTTGTGTGATCAGGACATATACACACGTGTGTATCCATAGATTTGTGTACAGATTTGTATAAATGATACACACACACATATAGGATGACAGTATTAGAAAATAATGAAGTTCAGCTATTCTCTCATTTTAAGTAGGGTTTGTGTGTGTGTGTGAACAGCAGGATGGAGAGAGAAGGAATCACCAGGAGTACTAATAATTTTACTCTTTTCCACCCAATTCTCAATCTTATTTCTTTGATTTTTTTTGTACTGGGGATTGAATGCAGGGGTGTTCAATCACTGAACTACATCTCCAGCCTGTTTTATTTATATTTTGAGACAGGGTCTGTACTAAGTTTTTGAGGCTGGCCTCAAACTTGCATTCCTCCTGCCTCAGCCTCCCAAGCCACTGGGATTACAGATGCATGCCACTGTGCCCAGCTGTTTCTTAGATTTTATAATTATCATTTTCCTTACTATCTCTTCTGTGTCTTATTCTCACTCTGTATTTTCATCTATTTCATTTTCTCTCTCTGTTACTGTCTCTTTGGGTCTCTGTTTACTCTCTTCTTTAACTTAGTCTGAAATCTAGGAGGCACACTGATCTAGATAGGAATCCCAGCTCTGGATTACTCTGTGACCTTAGGCAAACAACTTAAACATGTAAGTTTAAGTTACATCCACAAATACTTTCCCCATGCATTTGACAACTGAACGGCACATTGCAAGGGAAAACCTTAGGATAACAGAGCAGAGATAAAGTAAACGTCCAGTATATGGAGCTATTTTTATTGTGTTGGGTGAGGAACATATATATTTTGAATATTCCAATCCCTGTCCTCATAAGGTGTTCTAATACCGCCTTGTTTCGAGGTGTAATATTACCATAAGTTAAAGACTTGTGCTGTAGAATTTTAAAAAAACATCACTCACGGACCCCTCCTAACCACTTTATCAATGAAACACACGGAACAAGAAACCGCCACGTGGTATTAAGTAGCAGAACCGATGTAGGGATTCAAGTCCACCTTTTGTAGAGAATTCTTCTTAATGAGCCACAACTGTCTTTAGACAGCTGCTGTCCTTCCTTCTTTCTTCCCTGCCTCCCTCGCTATCTTCCTTCCTCCTTTGTTCTTTTCTTCTTCCTCTCTTTCGTCTTTCTGTCCAAGCCTAGAATCAATACAGCCAATGAGATAGTAGTTTTTTGTCACAAGTACCTGTCTTTATACACATAAAAGCCATTAACTCATGGAATCATGTATTGAGCAGATACTATGCCATTCATACACTGAACATCTGTCATGGGTCAGGTCATTCTTTGGCATTGTAAAGGCAATAATGTAAAGAAGAGAAAAGTATCTTGTCCTCATGGAACTTACTGTGGGAGGGGCAGAAAGAAAATAACCCCATTCCCACAAATAACAACAAAACAGATATGCAATTGAATACCAGATACTGTGAAGAGGTATGAAAAAAGTTTAGAAAGGAATTTGTCCATGTATAGAATGACAGACTCAAGATACCTGGAACAGAGAGAGTAAGCCATGTGGATACCTTGAAGAAATAGCATCCCAAGCCATGCAAGTGACCCGAAGCTGAACTTCAGGATACGGTGGTGTCATGGTGGGAGGGACAAAGTTCAGTTTGGGCCAGGATGCATTTCAGATAACTATGTGATACCCAAGTGCAATCAAAGAACTGGAAGTTGGGGGCTGGAGCTGCGGCTTGGTGGTTCCAGTGCTTGCCCTGCATGCGCATGTACATGGGTTCAAACCCCAGCAACCCACGTACACAGCTAAGTGTCAGAGCAACAAGGACCACATGAAAAACTCAATAAAAATAGATTCTGTCTCTGTCTCTGTCTCTATCTCTCTCTCTCACGGTCCTTCTCTCAAAAAAAAAAAACAAAAAGAACTGGAAGTTGTATATGTGAATTTGGAGTTGTGGGAGAAGGTCGGATATGATGTCAATCAGCTTTCCGGCACTGTGACAGAATACCTGAGAAAATCAACTTAGAAGAGTTCAGATTTATTTTGGCTCACCATGGCTCTTTTAATTCTGGTCCAGTGTGAGGCAGAACATCATAGAAGGACATCAGTGGCAGAGGAGACTGCTGACCTCATGGCAGCCAGAAACAGAGAGAGAGAAGAAAGAGCTGGGGATAAGGTACAGTCTCCAAGGGCCTATACCTTCAACTAGGTCCCACCTCCCCCAGTTTCCACCATGCCCCATTAGTCCTTTAATGGATGAATGAATTGATGTGGTCAGAACCCTCATGAGCCAATCATTTTCCCAGATCCCTGCCTCTGAAGTTAGCAAAATGAAAGCTAAGTCCTCAACCCAGCAGCCCTTAATGGAACCGAAGCTGTAGATTGGGATAAGCGCGTGTTTAAGGAGAGATCTCCGAGAAACTGAATGCACATGGGGAATCGTGGTACTCAGAACTGGGTCAAAGCCAGGCTAGTGCAACCTTGTGCAGGGGAGGAGCCATCCCCAGCACACTGAGATGGGGATGGATCACCTAGGATGCACTAAGCCTCAGAGATGGGCAAGAGTGTCCAGGGCCAATACCTGCTGGAGGGGGCTCGTGGAGAAAGAGAGGTGAGAACAGAGCAACTTCTGGAAAACTTTGGTGTAAAGTAGAAAAGATACACGAAATAACCGCTGGAGGGAAAGACAAGGCAGAAGGCAGCTTCTCTCTTGTCTTTCCCTGTGTCTTCTTTCTTTTGTTAGTGGCAGGGAATTCAGTGTGCTTGTGAACAGATGAGAATGATCCCTCTGTAAGGAAAAAATAGATAATGTAGGAGAGGCAGGATAATTAAAGAATCAGAGTCTGTAAGCAAATGAGAAGGGGAGATCGCAGGTCATCTTAGCTGCTGACAGAGGCCAGCACACACAGACAGATGCAGGGAGACCCTCCTGCTGCAGGTGAGGGGACTGGAGGTGGCGCTGTCCTCCCCCTCCAGTCCATTTCCTCGGTGTTCTGAGAAGTAAGGGCAACAGATGAGAATGGAGGCTGTTATCAGAGGAGTGTGTGGAGGCAGAAAGGTTCAAATTCCCAGCCCCGAAGCTGGGCCAGTAGAGTGGGATGGGCCATGATAGGGTTGCCAGGCAGCCCCAAAGTGGCTCCGCGGTTTGCAATCACGCTTTAAAGGAACACCAGCCACCGTGCCTGTGTGTTTTCCTTCATCTCCAGCTTTTGTTACAAAATTTGGTTTCCAAGAACTGATCTTTTGGGGAAAAAGAAACCCAGCTATTCAAATAAGCATGTTTGAGTTTTATGAACAGTACACATGCTTTTATTTCCAAAAGAGAGAACTGATTTCATCTGCTGGTGAACTGTTAGTGGTGGGAATCCAGGAACGGGTGCTAGATCACCAATTGGGTTAAGGAGAGTGTCTCACAACTTCAGGATCCCAAGGAGCAAGAGACTCTGGCTTTGCCATGTGCCTGCTCTGCACCTCCTTTCCTTCTGTTAGAGGAAAATGCGGAGAAGGGAATGGAGATTCCATCAAAAAGACTTATCCTCCCTCATGGGTCTGTGTACAATTTTGCAAGTTTCTGAGTCTATCCTACTAAAGCTTAATCAAAGGGGTTAAGCACTGAGTGCCTGAGCCTGAGAACTAGGGGTCTATTTAAACTGAAATTATTCAAGAACACCGCTGACTAATGTAGTTTGATGCTGGAGCTAAATAGCAGTCAACTGGCCTTAATAAAGAAGACACCATAGACATCATGAAAGGGGAGTGGTGTCGGCTATGTGGCCTTGTTTTATTATTATTATTATTTTCTTGTACTAGGGACTGAACCCAGAGGCACTCTACCACTGAGTTACATTCCCAGCCCTTTTTATTTTTAGTGTTTTAATTAATTTATTTATTTTGCTTAGAGCTGAGGACCAAAACTCAGGGTTTTGCACTTGCTGGGCAAGCGCTCTGCCACTGAGCTAAATCCCCAACCTATTATTATTACTATTTTTTTAAATTTTGAGACAGGATCTTACTAATTTGCTTAAGGCCTTGCTAATTTGCTGAGGGTGACTTTGAACTTGCAATCCTCCTGCCTCAGCCTGCACCACCATGCCCAGCTGCTATAGACTTTTTTTTTTTAAAGAGAATGAGAAAGAGAAAGACAGAATCAATTTTTATTTATTTTTTCATCTGTCCTTTGTTTCTCTGACACTTACTTGTGTATGTGGTGCTGGGGTTTGATCCTGGGTCCTTGCACATGCCAAGCAAGTACTCGAACCACTGAGCCACCACTCCAGCCCTGTGTGCACTCTTAAAATAGAATCATTTTGTTCTTTATTACAAAATGATAATACTTAGAGAACAGTAAGAAAATGACAATCAAAAAACATGAAAATAAATTATAATCACATCAATTGTTATTACTTATACATGTATATACATATACATATATATATAGAATATATGTATGTATGTGTGTGGAGATACGTAGTTCAAGCAGAGATCTATAGGTCCAACCTACCAAAATTGCCATAGGATTACCATCCAGGCATGGAGTACCTATTTCTATTATAGGCAACTCCAACTAATCCTAATAGATATGCATATATTACATATATATGTTATACATATATATATATATATACTGTACATATATACACACACTCCTAAAAGAAATGGTTAGTGATCACTAATGAGAGCAAATTCAAGATGTGTTCAGTTGAACACACAATGTCTAGTTGTTGCCTCCAAGTTTCATAGACTCTCAGGTCCCACTGGAGAACAGCAAGCTTAGTACAGTTAAGGTGTAGATTTGTGAAAATCTAGAAACAGATACGATGATGGAAAATAGGTCAAAACTTAATCTCCATGGAATCAGTGTTCACATTCATTAATTTTTATCACTGATATGCATAATAACCTCAATTCTATTTTGTGAACCCACTTGAAAGCTGCTTAATTTTAACAGGTAAGAGTATTTAATCAAAATGTTTCAACTATAATTAGTTTGAGCAGAAAACAGTTCTTGTTTAAATACATATTTTATAACCATGATATTGCTTATCTTAAAATAAATCTATGAACATTTTATCTCTGCTTCAACGAGAAGGTATCAACTGTCAAATTTTTCAAGTAAGTTTTCTCATTTCCAAGGTCAGCATGAAGAAGAGCATTCACACCTATTTTACTGCATTTAACCCGGTTCTCTGAAGCATTGCTTTAGGGCAGCAGTGAGCAAACTTTTTCTATAAAGAACCAGGTAGTGAATATCTCAGATCGTGTCAGCCACATATAGTCTCTATCTCCCTGCCTCTCCCAACTGCCTTTGTAGCTTGAAAGCAATCAGAAGTAATATATAAACAAGTGAGCATATCTGAGTGACAGTAAAACTTTATGAACACATATGAATTTTCAAATGTCACAAACTAGTATTTATTGTTTGATTTTCTCCTAGCTTAGAAATGTAGAGACATTCTTAGCTCCTTGGCTATGTACGTCTGTGAACCCAATTTGGCCTGTGGACATAGCTGAAGACCTTTATTCTAGGGTCATGGTGTCCTGGATCTAAGGCCCAGCAAAGCCCAAGCTTTTATTTTCTATGGGTCTAGTAATATAAGGACATACTTCTACAAAGTATATATATATATATATATATGTATATATATATATATATATACATATATATATATATATATATTCATGCTGGGTCATTTTGCTGACAAAAGATTCTTTCTCATCAATAATGTACAATTCTATATTGTTATGAGCATAAAGAAAGGGGTACATTAGAGAATTCAGATCACAGAAAGCATTGTGTTTTTTGAAGAGTAGATTTTTAAAAGATAAAAACTCCCAGTAATGCTCTTTCTCTTAATCTTTCATTTTTTTTCTTTCTGGATTGCTCCTTTTTCATTTACTTTTAAGAGAGGGATAGCATGAGAGAGAGAGAGAGAGAGAGAGAGAGAGAGAAAGAGAATCAATTGTATTTAGTTTTCCATCTGGTTTTGTTTCTCCAACACTCAGTTGTGTATATGATGCTGGGGTTCAAATCCGGCTCTGTGTGTATGCCAGGCAAGCACTTTAATTGCTGAGCCATTGCTCCAGCCCCTCCCTTTTCCATTTTAATTCAGTTTTTTCTCTCTCTCTCCCTCTTTCCCCATCCCTGCATATATATAATCAGTTTAATCAAGACAGCTCCTCTAGGAAGTCACTACGCTAGATATCTGAGCCCTGTTATCAGGAAGAATTCTAGAGTTTTTGCTAGAGGACTTTGTGTGCAAAGGAGGGAGGAGATGGGCTGCGGGAGAACAGTGCCACACTGGGATCCCAGTCTTCTACAGGTAAATCCTAGCTCACCCAGAAGCACATAGCATCAAAGGCACTTCTGTGCTGAGTGTGGTAACAGGTGCTTCTTTCCTAGAGAGGAAAGGGGAAAGAGACAGAAGGGAAGGAATTGTTGGGTGGTTAGGGATCTGACCTTGGGAGAGATCCGTGAGCCCAAGGAATCCTCTACCAGCCTGGCCACAGGGGACCTAGTGTGGCTTGGGAGCACCAGCACAGAGACCCAAGGCATCTGCTTCCCTTACTGGTCATGCATTTGATCTCACCTACAAAGGAAGCAAATGCGAGTTCCTTTTTTTGTTTTAAGAGAGAGGGACAGTGAGGTAGAGAGAGGGAGTCAGAGAGAGAGAGGGAGGGAGAAAGAGAGAATTCATTTTTTATTTAGTTTTTCATGTGGCTTTCGTTGCTCCGACACTTAGTTGTGTACGTGGTGCTGGGTTCGAACCCGGGTCCCCACGCATGCCAGGCCAGCGCTATAACGGCAGAGCCACAGCTCCAGCCCTTGTTTGTCCGCAGCTACTTTTCACTTGCTTAGCCAATCTTCTTCCTGTATTTTGCAGGGGGTGGAAAAAAATCAGTACTCAACTTGATGAAAGAGAGTAACAGGGCCAGGTTTTTGCTTTGCTGATTTGCTTTTGTTTTTAACTGAACTCACTTCAGTATCTTTAATCTGCTCATTACTCCTCTGGAGCCAAGGTCTCTGACTACTCAAGCCATCCTCCTTCCTGGCAAACACAATCCTAGAACTTGGGACCAGATTCAAACCATCGCAAGCCCATCTCATACACCTGCTCCCTTCTGCCTGATAGGTGAGATTACTTTCCTATAGTGTTAAGGAACCTTTCTGTTTCTTTGGAAAGAGAGCTCAGAATGGCATACATTTCTTCGTCTCCAGACTCCTTCTAACCAGAATGAGGCTGAGATCATCTGTGGTGGGTGAAGCATGTCCTTCAGGGAGGTTTCTAGACCACAGGCATGATTTCTGGACGTTGCCATTGTTGTTGTTCCTTGCACGGAAGAGAATAAAAGTATAATCGCACTAGGTCATGTGTAAATACATGCTGTTTCTACTGGCTCTTAACCCTTTTCCTTCCAGGAATTGTTCAGTTCCTCTGCAGTCATATGTCAGCCCTTGGGTACGTTTCTCACCACCAGTGACCAACGGTAAGTCTCCTTGGTAGACCAACAGAATAGCAATTGGAAATGACATAGCAGAAACAAATACGCTGGCATTTGCAGAAAGGAAATTCGAAAACTCTCAGGCAACATGAATTCATAGACTCTCTGAAAACTCTCCTGTGAGAAAATTTTGTCTTGGTTTGTGGGTCTTCAGTGGAGTGAGGACCAAAACCTTTTGAGGGCTCCATCTCCGGTTACCAAGTTGCTTGAGAAGGGCTCCAAATCATGCCACCTTCTGCTGGGGACTCAGAAGGGGATTAGAAGACAGGAGAAAGCCTAGAGCATCCATCCATGCCTAGAGTTCTTGATTTCTTCCTTTCTTTCTTCCGTGTTTTGGTTTTATGGCAAGACCTGAAGGTCAACTTACATAGAATTGCATTTTATTAAGAAGAGATAATTTCAAAAGTTTCTCCCACCCTCCCCGCCCTGGCTGGATTGTCTCATTGTGTGAGTGATGGTTGGTTTTTATTCATCCATCGTACCTGGTGTTTTCTGGCATGTAGCTTTGATAGGCAATGCTTTCGAATGCAGTCTGCAGAGCTGTAATCATGCAGGTCTTGAGTTGCACTTCCAGAGATGAACCAAATGCTGAGTTACAGTAGTGAGATAATTGAGGGAACTCAGCTTGGATCAGTAGCTCTATTGGACTCCTAATCCCATCCTTATAGGAGGTGAAATAATACAGACCCTGGAGAGGCTAAACGAACAAAAGCCAGCAGTGAGTTCATGAAAGGAGAGATAGAACATAGAAAGCAGTAAACTAATTTTTGTGCTTAAGACACTTAGGGAAGGGGGCTGGATTCATTTAAACCTAGGATTAAAGGGACTTGCATATCTTTCCATTGTATTGTCTGGATTTAAAACTGTGGATACTACATTGGTGACTGAACCCTGTTGTGTTAAATCACGCTGTGACCAGGTAGATGTTGAGATCATTTCTGGAAGAAAATAAAAGGAGAGTTTTCATTGTCTTCTACTCTAAAAAGGACGTCTTACATTATCTGTCCTTAGCTTGTGTTTTACTGAAATACTGAAGATGTTTGGCCTCTGAATTTTATAGATGATTCTTCTTTCCCAAAATTCTGAGAGGTGCCAGTGTCTATTTTAATTTTTCATATTTTTATTGCATAAGAAATGTGTGTGTAATGGGTGAGTAGATGATTTTTTAAAATTGCAAATTTTGAAATGTATCTGGTCTCTGAGCATCATAAAATCAGAATCAGTAAAGCAAGGAACAGAGTCTGAGCTAACCACAGCTCTTCTGTGAGAAGGTATAACTGCAAATGAGAGCATACTTCCTGTCCCTCTTAGGAGATGTTTTTGGTGTGTCATCTCTGGGTCAACAGATAAAATGCATATATGCATACTTATATGTACTTTAAATTAGTTTTCTGGCAACTAATATATTAAGTGCATTCCTTCCTTCACTTAGTCTTATATAAAATGATATACAATAAGAGTAATGGCTTTGGGGTTCCATCTTTCCCCGAGTGGGAATTGTATGATTATTTTTCAAGGATTTGTTTTTGAGAGTGTTGTTTGTGATAACATGTAAAACAGCTTTCATCTTAGTAAACATGAAAGGTAGCTCTTTAACTGATTTTTTTCTTCAAGCTGACTTAACAATTACAGTATGAGTTTGTGTATATTTCAGTTTACATACGGGGAAATGGTAATCAGATTGAAAAATAGCATTATTTATAGTGCCAGTTCCTGTCTTGCTAATACTTTGTGACTCAGTTATGGAAGCTATACAAAAGAATGGACTTTGGTAAAAGTACAAATTTTGAAATGGGATCTTTACTGATTAAAAAAAAATCAGAAGCTACAATACTTGCAAAATAATCTGTCTTTGTTTAAATTCTGTTTACTGCTAACCCTAGAAACAATTTCTAAGACACTTGTTGATAGTGAAAATTCATTTGAATTTCATTAACACTTAAAATAGACTGGATGTAGCTCAAATCCAAGAGCAGCAGAAGATATATCTAGATTTGATTCTAACAAGAACAATAAAATATCTAATGGAGCACCTATAAAATGAATGTGATGTAACTTCTATTTGCTTAAAATTCATGCTTTTATTAACATTTTTATTTTATTTTTATTTTTTATTTTTTTAAAAAGCTCAGTTTTTTTTTTAAGAGAGAGGGACAGTAAGAGAGAGAGAGAGAGAGAAACACTTTTTAATTTAGTTTTTCATGTGGCTTTCTTTGCTCCAAGACTTCATTGTGTATGTGGTACTGGGGTTTGAACTCACCTACTGGTGAATGCTGGGCAAGTGCTGTAACAGCCAAGCCACCACTCCAGCCTTTTATTAACATTTTTATGTTATCATCCATCACAAACGGTATTGGTGCTAGATGGGTATAGCATTCCATTTTTGTACAGTTGTAATACAAGTTCATTTATTTATAATTAATGCACAAGGACTTTGAATATTAGAACCTAAATTTATCAAAACTGAAATTAAATATCAGTTGAAGATATGCACCTCCAGAAGGGAAATTGGTTAATGATAAAGGGAAAATTAAATTCAACCCAAAGATACTGATCAAATTTACTTTTATAATGGAAGAAGCTTCCTCTTAGGAAAGCAAGAAAATTAAGCCAAACATTTAGATCTGGCGAACTGTAAAAGGAGCAAAAAGTCAAATTTTAGATATATTCAGAATCAGGGAAGAAATAACTTACTGGGAGCTAATAAATGGCTCTGAAAAAGACAGGGCTTATTCTGCATTTCTAGAAATGTCTGAGCAGAGATGTTATGAGAAATTATATTCTACAGAAAGCAGAGGAGGAAATACTGGATTTGGAATCAGTAGGCATAGAAGTCCTATCTCCAGCCTCCACTTGCATGAGCAGATTTACTGGAATATAACTTCTATATCTCTTTTTTAAAAATTAAAATTGGGTTTTGGGAAATCATATTAAGAAACAAAGCAGAAAGAAAGATAACATGGCAGGGCTGAGGCAGGTTGCAAAGGCCAATTAGAGGACTTCTCCAGCTGGCTTGCATCCACTCCTGTCCTTCTCCGGGGTTCACTGTAGATCCCTTCTCTGGGCATAAAGAGCAAAGTGTCAACTCATCATGTCTGTCTTGAGTGTAAAATCTGACCAAGATATAATGTTCTGCCCCAGAATCTTTTTAAGAAAGACAGATCATGACCACTGCCTGGAAACTGCATTTCATTTTCCTCTCTTTGTTTGACATCAGCTTGCACTTACAGGTGCCCCTGGATTGTGTTTCCAGACTCCTCGGGCACCTCTTCTTTTATGATTAATCAGATGCTGCAATAGATTTAAAGGTTTATGGCAGAAATGGCTTATTCTACCAACTAACTTACTAGCCTTACTATTTTTATCATCATTAAGAGCAGCAGCAGCAGTAGCAATAGGATAATAGTAGCAGTTGCTACTATTTGGGTGACCACCATGTCTCAGGAATTTGGCATATATGACCTGTGGTACCTGCCACCATCTTTCACAGCTAGGAAAGGGCAGATGAAGGTTGCGGTCACATACCATGGTGACCCAAATCTCAGTCCCTCCTCTCAGAGCAAGGCCACTTCCATCATCAAAGTCATATAGTTTAGAATATCCTTGAAATTCAAGATCTGGGGACTGCAGCAAGAAAAAAAAATGAGTTCATGAACTTTGACCTAGTAATTCCACCTCTAGAATTTTAAGACATGAATGATGATAAAGATAATCATTAATCTGCATGAACACTTAATGCATGCTGGTAAGAACAAACATCAAAAATGAATCCAAAGATATAAGGATAGGGAATTATCATTCACATGTATTATAGTCATAAAATACATGTGTTTGTTCAAATATAGGTTTTCAAATGATTTTAATTGCAACAAGTGCTGAGATATATATATAAGATGTGGTACTCATTCATTAAAAACCATGATGTAGGTGATCTTAAAACTATAAAACATAAATAAATGTCTTATAAACATAAGGCCATATGGCAATGGGGAACAGATATACCAAAGCATTTATTTATAATCATTTTCTCTTAAGCATGGGGACATGGATTTATTATATATGTACATATTCTCCTACATTCCTCTACATTGTAAAATGCTTTCAAAATCTTTTACATTTTTTCATAATGAGTTTGTATTTTTTGACAATAAATGAAGATTTAAAATACACTTTAAAAATAAAGCCACACACTGTCAAACACGCCCCCAAACCTAAACATTCAGGTGCCAAACCCTTTCTTTCTTTTTTTTTTTT
>PVKS010026544.1:0-28531 GCA_004027875.1 Aplodontia rufa | reverse complement strand
ATCCAGTGGGTCAGTCTGTGCCTTTTAATTGGGGCATTGAGACCGTTCACATTCAAGGAAAGAATAGATATGGGAGGCTGATTCACAGACATTGTATCTATTACAGGATTTTGAGTCATCTTGAAAGTTAGTGTTTGTATTGTATAATTGTTAACTTGCGCTAGATTAAGGATTTATCATATCGTTGGCATTGTCTTCTCAATGGAGAACGTCTTTGAGAATGTTCTGTAGAGCGGGATTAGTGTTCAAGTATCTTGCAAGCATGAGTTTATTGTTAAAATATTTAATTTCCCCTTCGCATTTGAAGCTGAGTTTTGCCGGATATATTATCTTTGGTTGAAAGTTGTCATTATTTAACACTTGAAAGATATTGTTCCAAGCTCTTCTAGCCTTCGCTGTTTGTTCTGAAAAATCCATAGTGATTTGAATAAGTTTGCCTCTGAATGTGATTTGGGGTTTTAGTCTAGCAGCTTTTAGAATTCTCTCTTTAATTTCCCTGTTATTCAATTTGTAAATGATATGTCTTGGTGAGTTTCTCCTCTGATTGGGTCTATTTGGTGTTCTATATCAAGTTTCTCTATACCACAAGATGTTCTATACCACATCTTGAATGTGGTATTCTGGATCAATCACCACATGAGGGATGTTCTTGCTTATGATTTCGCTTAAAAGGTTCTTGAATCCCCTTGTTTGCTGTTCAGAGTTTTCCTCCAGGCCAGTGATTCTGAGATTATTACGCCTCATCTCATGGAATACTACCTGGAAGTTTTGATTATGTAAAATAAGCTGTTAATCTCGCTTTTCTTCTTTGATTTCTACATTATTTAGGCGATCCTCATTATCCGATACTCGTTCTTCAAGCGCTGAAGATCTATTTTCATTAGAGTTTACTCTGGTGTTTGTGTCTTCCAGTGAAGCTTTGAGTTGGTTAACCATGTTTTTTAATCCTGTTAGCTCTGCTGCATCTCTTTTCAGAATGTCAGTATCCTTGTACAGCTGATCTTTCATCTCCTGGAATTGATCCTTAATATCTCTGTAGATTTTGTCTCTCATCTCTTGAAATTGCTCTTTGATCTCTTTCCTTAATTTCTCTCTCAACTCTGATTGCATTACTAATCACTGTGTTGACACAATGCCTTTGGTTTTCGTCTAGGGCCCCAGGTATGGGGTCCTTAGGTGGAGAAGATTGGATTTGAGAGATATTTCCCCTTTTAGTCATTTTTGAGTCAGAGAGCTTGTCTCTTATTTTAGCCTTGATAGTCTTGTTGGAGTAATTGGAGCTTTTTATGACTTCGCTTCGTTGTGAAGAGGAGTTATTTGGTCAGTCTAGACCTAGAGATGCCAGACGGTTCTGTGAGAGTTTGAAAGGCTATAAGTGCCAATACTATTCCGTTCCAGTTGAAACCGAGTAGCTGATGATTAGCACCAATAGTGGCAGCTTTCTTGAGAGAACTCTCACTGTGTAGTATGATACCAAGCAAGTAGCCGTTTTGAGGAGTTTCAGTTTCTTCAAGTGATGGGATCTCTCGTGGGAATCCACGTGCCCACGTGCAGCTTGAGCTGACTCTTGGGAGCTTCACGGGGTGAGTTTCGCTGGGATAACCGCCATCTTCTCTCTGGTCTTATTCAACAGTTCTATGAAGAGAAGTACTGATTAGAGAGATGCGTTTTTAAAATTTTTGCTTTGTTTTTCCTTTTTTCAAATTCTCTTTCTTCTTCAGTACTAGTTATGCTTAATTTAGTGTCTGCAATTAATGAAAATCTGTGTAATCCTTTTTAAATTGAGAGCGTAATCAGAATTTGAAAAAACAGATTCATACTTACCAGCTTTGTGATCGTAGACAACCTTTCTAATGTTTTCCTTATCTGTTCAATGAGATTGGTGACACATATACTAGGATTGTTGTATACCTTAAATGAAGTAATGTGTGTAATATAATCAACATAGTATCTAGCACATAATCCTCTTTAACTCTTGCATATCCACTCGCTTCACTCATTTTTAGGTAGATAATTTTACTTCAGTCTATGAATCTCAACAGTACATATAATTCACTGTTTATGTAGTATGAAAAGAATATGTTTTCTCTAACAATTATAGATTATTTTCTCTGTTATGAACAAATAGATTTAAAAGAAAAATTGAAAGGATTGTCGTTTGTTTATTCTTGGATATATTAAGCTTTTCAAACAACCTCTTCCCTTTTTAGCCCCTGAAATATTTGTTTTCATTTGGAATATGTTAGAAATAGAGGATACTTGATAAGACAGTAATTTAGATTGATTTTATATTTGAAGAAATTAATGTTTGTCATATTTTAATAAATATTTGCTCGATACCTTTGGAAACAACTAGGAATTTAAATTCATTAACCAGAGTATTTTATTGGGAATTGACATGAAAGGGAATGGCAAAACTTTATTTTTATTCCATTTTAATGTAATACTAAATTTATTTCTCTTATTTTCGTAAAGATCTTTACCGTAATGAGTAGTTTGATAAAATACTAATCTGTATTCACTTTTTTTCTGTAGGAAATAAATACTGTGAAACTGGCAGCAAACTTTGGGAAACTTTGCACAATCCCCCTGGATAGCATTCTTGTAGACAATGTTGCACTACAATTTTTTATGGGTAGGTAAATTCATTTTATTTACATAATATACCCATTGAATTTTTTAGTGTTTTTTATTGTGACAAAACACACATAACATTTCATATCTTAATATTTTAAGTGTATAGTTTAGTGATCTTAAATATAACATTAATAACGTGTAACCATCATCATCATCCACATCTAAAACTTCTTTTATCTTGTTCCTCTCATAATTTACCTCCCAGACCTTCCTTTAGACATTGTAATTTTTAAGTAAACTCCAGACTGCCAAATTAGTTACATCAGACATATTCTACCAGTACTACTATTGTGCAGGTAGGGAGATAGATTCTTTGTGCTTCTTACTCTAGTATCTTTCTAAAAAATTTTAATAATTCTAAGTGTTCCTAAATGTTGAATAACTAGTATGTTACATGCCAAATTCAATCCACTCTTTATTTTCTGAACTCTTTTTCTTTAGAAACCCTGGAGATAGAAATTTATTTTGGTTTTGAAGGAGATACATGGTTATCATAACTAATGAGTATTTGTTAAATTTTTGAAATAAAACCCTAGAAGATCCTAATATGTGTTTCAGTTCATCGAGAAAATAGTTTATTTTTTTTTAAAGAGAGGAGAGGTATAGTAAGAAAGAGAAAGAAAGAAAAATTATCAACTTTATTTAGTTTTTCATGTGGCTTTTGTTGCTCTAACAACAACACACTTCATTGTGTACATGGTATACTGGGATTTTAATCCACATCCTGGCACATGTCAGGCAAGTGTTGTAAATGCTGAACCACTCACTGCTCCAGCCCCCAAGAAAATAAGCTTATTGGGAATGAAAATATATTTAACCTAATTGTGTTATTTTTATTCATGTGTGGATGAAGGACTTTCTTTTTATACTGTGTTAATATTTATATGTTTTATTAATATGTAGAATTTTTTTTATCTGGAGATTTTCAGCAAAAATCCCTGTATCTTCGATTATGTGATCAAAAATATAAACGAACACTTTGGAATTGCTGATCTTTATTTTTAGTATATGTAGAAAAATTCATATTGTAACTGATAATCTTTATTCAGAACAAATATTGAATGTTGATGAAGTAGTTTACTGCTGATGAAATCTTATGTGGTAAAATTTATTTTCTAAACGTTTTCTTATGAAAAAAGAAATTTAAAAATATTTAGGTGCTTCTTCTTGTTTTCTGCATAAGTGGTATTAACCAAACTAACTTATAACTGTTTTTTCACCTTAAGTATTTTCAAAACATTTCTGAATACTTACTATAATTCTTCTTTCTTACTTGTCGTACAGCTACCTGACCCAAAATTGCTTAATATTAATGTCTATCCTGTTTATTTATTTATTTGTATTTTTTGGGTAGATTACATGCAGCAAACTGGAGGTCAAGCACATCTTTTTTTCTGGATGACTGTGGAGGGATACCGGGTTACAGCCCAACAACAGCTAGAAGTTTTATTAAGTCGTCAGAGAGATGGAAAACATCAAACAAACCAAACCAAAGGTCTTTTAAGAGCAGCTGCTGTTGGAATTTATGAACAGTATTTGTCTGAAAAGGTAAGAATACATTTTGATTAATGTTTTCTTATCTTTTTTTGGCAATATCAGTAATAATGATTTTTGTCACACAGTACTTGTAAATATGCACTATTTATGCCAAACATGGTTGCCTAAGAAACATTGTCTCATTTAATCCTTAAAGAAAAATCTTCCTGTGTGTTTTCATCCTATAATTTAAGTGAAGAATCTAGCATTTAGAAAAACAAATTAATATGCCAAGGTCTCACACACTTTAGATTGAAACACATAATAGGTTGAAACTAAAATGACAGATAAAGATAATTCATACACAAACTAAAGAGAAATAGAATGGCTATATTACTATCAGACAAAATTAAATTGAAGATAAAAGTTGTTATTAAAAGAACATTCTATAACGATAAATGTGTCAGTTGTTCCGAATGATAAAATAGTTACAAACATTTATACATCTAACAACAAAGTTCCAAATAAATCATACAGAAATTTGCAGAATTGAAGGGAGGAGTTGTTTCAATAATAATAGAGACTTTAATATTGTATTTTTAATAATTAATAAAAATAAGTTGATGGAAAATCATTGAAGATATATGAAATGTGGAAAAGATTATATAAAGCAGTTAGACTTAGGGGCTGGAGAATGGCCCAGCCATTAGAGTGCTTGCCTGCCATGGGCAAGGACCCAGGGAGAAACAGAGGCCAGATGAAAAAAATAAGTAAAATTGATATTCTCCCCCCACTTTTCTCTTTCTTAACTCTCTCCTACCCTGTCTGTCTGTTAAAAAAAAAAAAGCAATTAGACTTAAAATATGTATAGAACATTTCCTTCCATAACAAAATGTACATTTTTAAGGGTACCTGGGGGGCTGGAGCACTGGCTCAGCTGTTAGAACACTTGCCTAGCATGCACAAGGACCTGGGTTGGAACCCCAGCATCACATACACAACTAAGTGTCAGAGCAGTGAAAACCAGACAAAAAACTAAATAAAATTGATTCCTTCTGTCTCTATCACTGTCCCTTTCTCTGAAAAAAGAAAAAAAAAGATGTAGAATATACTCAGGATAAATAAGTCTTAATTTAAAAGCATTAAAATCACAAAACATATGATTTGATCAAATTAAGTTAGAAATCATCAGAAGGAAATGTGGGAAATCTATACACATTTGAAAATTAAAGTATATTTTTAAATAAGATCTGATTCAATAAGAGATAACAAGAAAGCTATAAAGCTTTTTTTTTAAGTTTAATGTTCAGTTGACACATAAATTCTGTGTATTTGTGTATGGCATGCCTTAAAAAACTAGAAAGTATTTTTAATTGCAGATGAAAATGCATTGTATCAAAATTAACGGGATGTACTTAAAACAGTGCTCCCATGGAAATTTTTAGCTTTCAAACGTCTGATCAGAACAAATAAAGATTGAAGTTGCATTTAGGTGGAAGAAATGGGGTTCTGGTATTCTGTTGCACCGTATTGTGACTGTAGATAATGTTCGTGTATTGTGTATTTTAAGAAGGCTAAAGGAAGGGATTTAAAATGTTTGTTTTTTTTTTTTTTTAAACCACAGGGAAGTGATAAATATTTGAGGGATATGTTTAGCATGGTTTGAGCATTAGACAATGTATACATATTTCTTCAAAACGTGGGAATAATGGAGATTTTTCATACAAAAATGTCAGGCGATTCTTCCTAGATATACTCCAGCAGTGTGGAGTTATATAACAGGTGGCTGTTATTCCTGTCTGCTATAGAAAAGGCACTCACTTCTTGTCCTGCAGTAAAATTAGATTTTCAGACTGTGGAATGAGGGGCTGGAGTGGTAACTCAGCAGTTGGAGTGCTTCCTGGCATGTGTGAAGACTGGGGTTCAAACCCCAACACCACATACATAATTGTCAGAGAAACAAATGCCAGATGAAAAAGTAAATGCAATTGATTCTCTCTCTCTCTCTCTCTCTCTCTCTCTCTCTTAAAAGAACAATAACAGCAAACCAAAGTGTGGAATGAAAAGAATGCCCTTTTGTAATTTGAATGTACTTTGAGAATAAGGATGATGAAAAGGATTACAATAAACATAAACTTATTTACTCTAAATCTAATTGGTGATCTTTGAAGAGACATAAAAGACTCTATAAAGGAATGAAGTGTAGACTTGAGTTGTTTGAGTTATGTGTGGTCTATAACAGAAACTCAAAGTGAATCAAATGACTCTTAATTTGAAATAAGACCAGATAGGGTTGGCCAATGTTAACAGTATTTTCTGTTTCTTTTCTGAAACTATAATTCATTTGGAACCCTAGTTGTACTTAACAAGTTTATTTCTATGTTTAAAAACTTTCATGAGATTTATCATACAATGGTATCATTTTATACCAAACAACTTTAAAATGGGCATTTTAGACATGGATGGCATATATGGTGAATTTATAGGTTCGAGAATCTAATTGACAAATGAACTATAGGTGTAAAGGTGGTAGACCTATTTTTTGAGAACTTGAAATGAATTCTCACACAGTTGAAAACTTACTGTTTAAATAAAATCCTCATTATTGTAGGCCCAAATGATTTTGTAGAAGGTATATGTCAGCACAATTAAATTGAGACAAAAAATGAACATAAATTAGGTTTGAATAGAGAAGAGGTAAAAGTCACAGTGAATTTTATATTTGGTTATATTCATATTTGGTTATATTTTGTTATATTCAATTTTATATTTGGCTATATTTATATTTGGTTATATTTTATATTTGGTTATATTTGGTTATAATACAACAACCAAAAAAAAAATCAGTTCACAGAGCTATTTTTAAAAACAGAAACAATAAAAATGAACTACTGCATCATGGAAAGGATAGAAAATTCATTCTTTTTATTTTTTGCTGTATTTTGATAGCATCTTTATATATGTTCATTCTCCTTTTATGTATATTCACTTTTCTTTTAAAAGTCTTACACTGGGGCTGTAATGCTGGCTCAGTGGTTATTGAGCTTGCCTTGCATGCATGAGGAGGACCTGGGTTCAACCCCCAGTACCACATACACAATGAATTGTCAGAATAACAAAAACCAAATGAAAAATTCAATAAAATTGATTGTTGCTCTTTCTCTCTAAAAAAAAGTCTTACACTAATGTATTTCAAAAATAACGTACCCTACAAAATTTAAATATCTGTGTATGTACATTGTGCTTTTGTAGTCTTATGTTTCTGAATTTTAATAATTCAAAATAATATAGTCTATAAAAGGTAAATCCAGTAAAAAGGTTTTAAAAATTAACTCTGTTAGAGACAATCATAAATTACTGTTAACATTTATCTCACAGATTAAGTATTTAATTTGTCCTATTAATAGTAATAGCCACTATTAACTAGTCCTTTTATTTAAATAGTCACATTTGTATAATAGAAAAGTAAAGAATAGGGCAGAAAGGTGACTCAGTAGAGTGCTTGTCTGGCATGCACAAAGACGAGGGTTTGATCCCCAGCACCGCATACATAACTTAGTGGAAGAAAAACAAAAAAAAGATGAAAAAAATTTGATTCTCTTTCTCTACCACTGTCTATCTTTCTGTTAAAAAAAAAAACTAAAGGATATATGTTAATAGATAATTTTAGGAAAATGCTCATTTTCATATTTTTATGTTTAAATAATATCAAGTGTGCGTAAATATTTCTTTTGTAGTACTTTTTTTGGGAAGAGAAATTCTGATTGGTTGGATCTCATGGTGATTCTCTAGAAACGTTGGTTACAAACCAACTTTGGTTTACTAACAGGAGTATTAAATTGACAAGGGGCATTTGTGTTAGCTTTTTGTCAGTGATTGTAATCAAGTGACAAGGACAACTGGGAGGAGGAAAAGTTTATTTTGACTCACAGTTTCAGAGAAGGAGAGGCAGAACATCATGGTGGAAGGGAATGGTCTGGGAGTGGTGCTTGATTCATAATGGCCAGATCTAGGGCATGCCCCCTGTTACACACCTCCAACTACTTCCCACCTACCTGTGATTACCACCCAGTTTGTCCATTCAAGCTAGGTTGGACTAATTAGGTTACAGCTCTCATAAGCTAATTATTTCACCTCTATTCAATATTCCTGCATTAATACAGGAACTTTTAGGGAACAACTTATACCCAGCATTATGACAGCATTGGAAGTTGTATAGCCCTTTTTCTATGCACTTGTATCCTGCTATTCTTTTTGTCCTTTCTTGATTTATGCACCATGTTCTTTAGATACTTTATTGGCTAAAATTTTAGAAAAATTATTTGAGCAATGTGTATTTGTTAGTTTCTCTACAAGTTACCATTTTGAGCACTCATTACTCTTTATAGCCTTTAGAACTAAAAAGCGGGTGTTGAAATATCAACACTTTATATATATCTAGTTTTTCAGCATATTTTCTTTTAAAAGTGATTTTTTAAATTAAAAGGTCAGATTTTGTATTTCTTTGTAGTATTTGTCACATATATTTTGAAATGAAAGTTCTTGCAAAAAATTAATTTTTCAGATTTATTTTTTTCCCATATTACGTTGGAACTTTTCTATGGAAACAAATTTAGAATAACAAATTTAGGATAATGGTCTTCTCTTTTAAAACTCATTCAAAAGGATTCTCTTAGTGTCACATAAATGATTTATTTTTTTGTCATTCATAATATATACATTTAATAGTAGTAAATACTAAAACCAGATTTAACTCCTAATGACAGTGTTTTTTGTGTGCCACTGTGCTATATGTTATATATATACACACATTTATATATATATATCTTTTATTTCTTACAATATCTTAACTAACCTTATGAAAGATTATCTCCATTTTACAGATGGAGTAGCCTAGTATGAGTTAATTTACTCAATAAAAATGAAAATTCTAAACCCATGCTTGTCTACCAGACTCCTGTATTATACATTTTAAAGTGAAGATTCTAGGTATATTTCAGCTTTCTTAAATATTGTTTACAAACCAGTGATTTGTATCTGCCAAATATTTTAATATGATTCTAACATCAATTCTATTATTAACTTGTATTTAGAAATTCCAAAGATTATAACTTTGTTGTTTTCCTATTTGCTAGGCATCTCCAAGAGTTACGGTTGATGACTATTTAGTAGCAAAATTAGCAGATACTTTGAATCATGAAGATCCAACCCCTGAAATCTTTGATGATATTCAAAGAAAGGTATTATGTATTTTTTATTTGTTGAAAAAAAAATTTCCAGTTGTATGGCATAATTTTTGGAAGTGAGAGCTATTACATTGTCATAACTTTTTTTAAAAAATGTTAAACTAGTTATAAAAAAGAGTTATGACAATATAATAGCTCTCAATTCCAAATCATATAGACCATCTTTTTTGTTTCTTTAATTGACCAATGAGAAAAATTCTGTAATGGGTTAAATCTGACTGAAGAGCCAGACATGCTATTAGAATTTAATGAATTGATGATGTATAAATAATATGTCTTGAAAATTCATTTAATTTGAGCCTTACATTTACTCTTTTTTATCTTCAAAAATGCTACTTTCTAGAACATTATAAATAACTTCTGTCATGTAACTTGTTTTGAAGTAGGACCATTTTCAGTGTAGTTTCTGGAAGGACTAGAAATTATTAGTTGGAACATAGTCTTATTGTTGACATCTTTTAACTGTCATACAGTATTGAAAGACCTCAGTATAGCTTTTGGTGAAATTTTATTTTACCACATGTTTGTATTAATTATTGAATATCTTGAATTATTTCAATAAGGTATATGAATTGATGCTACGAGATGAAAGATTTTATCCTTCATTTAGACAAAATGCACTCTATGTGCGCATGTTAGCTGAGCTGGACATGTTGAAAGATCCTAGTTTCAGAGGATCAGATGATGGGGATGGAGGTAAGGTGGCTCAATGTATGTATGTTTGTTTTTATTCCTATTTATGTTCTGATTACCAGAAAACTGACTTTTTAAAAAGAAAAGAGAATTCAGGAAAATACATAGGATATCAGTAGAATGGGGGAGGGAGGAGGGGAGAGCTTTAGTCGAGTACTAGGGAATGAAACTGCCCAAATTGTGCTGTATCCATATATGGATATACCACAATGCATTCCACTTTTATGTATAATTATAATGCACTAATTAAAAGAAAATAATATGGGAAAAAGGAAAAAAGAAGGGAGACTAGTAGAGGAAGGGAATCAGGGAAAGAGTCAGAGAGGTACTGGGGATGGTGATTGATCAAATTACATTATGTGCAAATATGTCACAGTGAATCCCACTATTATGCATAATTTTAATGTACCAATAAAATCATGAAAAGGAATGACCTTTTAAATTAGATTTTAAAATGTTTTTGAAGCTCAAATATAATTGTATTTTAAGAAATCTATGAATGAGAAAAGTTTAGTTGGTAGAAGGGAATGTTGGAACTGAGTTAAAACAAGGTACACTCCCTGCAAGCATTTATGAGAATGTCACTGTATATACTGTTGTCATGTATATAAAATATTTTCTTCATAGGTATAAAAAATATGTCACTATGCTTGTGTACATTAGGAAAAATATATGACCTAGAAAGAGAGGCAAGGGGCCATGGGATGAAAGGAGGAAGCTTGGGGGGGTTTGGAGAGGACAGTGACCAAATTATATTACTGTTTTATGTGCATCTATGAATATGTGACAATAAATCCCATCATTATATACAATTATAATGCACCAATAAAAAAAATGTTGGGACTGAAGCAGTGTCTTGGCAGTTGCGACACTTGCCCGGCATGCGCAAGTACCGCATATACAACGAAGTGTTGGAGCAATGAAAGCTGCATGAAAAACTAGCTAGAAAATTGTTTCTTTCTCTCTCTCTCTCTCTGTCCCTCTCTCTTTAAAAAAAAAAAAATGTTGACAGATCAGGGTCTGGAGAGGTTGCTCAGTGGTAGAGCACTTGCCTAGCATGCACTAGAAACTGTGTTCAGTCCCCAGTACCACATACACAACTAAGTGGAGGAAAAACAAAAACCAGATAAAAAAAAGAAAATTGATATACTATATATATATATGTAAAAATGTTCAGAATTTCCTAACAAATACAAATATAAAAGACTTAAATTCTTGATGTTTTCTTGAGGTCGATCACTCAGATATTTTTGTGGTAGTTGTCGTTTTGCTAGTAAGTTAATGAAATAATATTCATGCCTGATAATAACTGGGAAGAGCAGATGAGACAAACTCTGAAAATTTATATAAAAATCTATTAAAGCAATATAAAAATGCAGCTTTTTTCTTATTGTTGATTGAATCCTTTTCCAAATCATTGTTTTGAATTGAATTGAATTCTATCTTTAATTGAATCATTTTCCAAGTCTCAGAGTATACTAGACTTTTCAGCTTGAAGAAGCCACAGTTATTTATTCTAACCTTTGAATTTTTTTCAAACGAGGGTACTGAGAACCATGAGCATGTTATTGTGTAAAACACAGACTTGAAGAGTCAGATATTTTGTTTTTACTCAAATTTTGCTGTTTAATCTCTGTGTGATGTTGGACAACCACATAATTGATTTAAGCTTCATTTTTCTGTTGTAAATTTGAAGTAATATTCTCATCATAGTATCTTACTTTGGACTCACCAGATTTAAATGCAGTTACATACATGAAAATGTTATTTTTTGTGTATAAACCTGTAGTTACTTTTTATAGTTTTAGTTTTATAAACTAAAGCACAAATATCACTTTTTATTGAGTAGAAAGTAGCGATTTATGTATGGAAATTGGAAAGAAAGCCCTTTAGAATACAAGTCTTCACATTGCTATTTTAGTTGTGATTCAGTTTTAGTAGTGTTTATTAAGTTCTAATTAAATACCCAGGGTTTGACAAACTTTTCATATATTCTAATAAGTAACAGATCAATATAATAAAACTTAATGGGATTTGATTCAGTAATTATTTTATGACAGCTTGTAAATTATGGCCATTTATTTGTAAATAGATTTTATAGATAATATCACTTGAGGATGGAAATATAATAGATCTACTAAGTAGTGTCACTTCTTAAAAAAATACCTCTTTTACGGATGCTTTCCAGCCTCCTCTCTCTTCTGCCTCCTACCTTTCTATCTTTACTGGTGAGATTTTATTTTTTTAAATAACGTAAGAAATCCAGTTAGAGATGTTTACCTTTGAGCTTTAATAACTTTTATATTGACTATAGATCTGATGGATACCTTGGGTTTTTTTATTTAATGGTCTTTCTGGTTTATTTATTTGTAAAATTAGAATATTAACTAGATTTGATTAATTGAGGAAGATACTCTTAAATACAGTATATCTGTGGGAGTTGAATAGTAAAATTAATGTATCTAGTTTATTATATAATGTGTTTATTATTTTGGCTGTTGGAAAGCATTCTTTTATAGAGATGGTATGAAATTTGCAATATGAACTATTGCAAATAGTTCATCCTAAAATGACTACTGTTAAGTTTTTGTTATTTATAGTAATTTTTTGTATCTTAGTATAGTGTATAAATTTTTATCCTAAAATATAAGAATTCTTTCAGTCTTTAAAATTGACTTTGTTTCCATTCATATCTTTCTAGCCATTCTTCTGTATAACTAATAAAAGCAAGTGATAAGCTTTCTCAATCTTCTCCAAAACTCATTTAAAATATAAATTAGAGTAAAAACATTTTTTGAACAGGTTTGATCTGAAGTACATGTACATCTCTTATATATCACTCATTGAATAACCCTTCAGTTTGAATCATAGATTATAGTTTGGAATTATTACCTATTTCTTAATGTATGTCTAGGTTATTTCTATCAAACATTCTGTCTCCTAATTGATAAGTTTTTGTCCATTTTATACTGAGCTATTATCCCATTTTGGAAATAATTTTTAAGAAGTATATAGTGTATATAATATGAAACATTATTATTAAAAATATCTTTTGGCTTTAGTGTCTTGTTACATTTTAGGCCATTGATTCTATAAGACTACTTAACAAAAATAGTCATTCTCCACATTTTGCTGTAGTCTTATGCCTTTTTTAAAATTAAGTTCTTAGCTGTTAGTGTATATTTTAGACATTCTAAAATATTACTTTTTAGACATTCTGAAATAATTTTCTAATCAGGTATTACTTGTGTACCTGACTTAAATATAGTCTACAATTGAGCCCAGAATTAATGGTCCAAGTCTTGTTGTTTGTGATAAGTGTCCACTAGTAGTTTTCTTTGCAAACTTAAACATTGTATTTTAACCAAAATTAAGCAGGTAACTAATTAGTTGGATGGTTTTCTTGAAAATGCTTTCTTTTTATCCTCTTTTCATCCCATTCTCCTCTTTCTTCCTTCTTTTTATTCATGATTACATTCATTACTTATATCAACTTTAAATTATTTTAAAAGTATATGTGAATATTCTCTATACAAAATGTTTGGAGCCAGAAGTTTTTCAGATTTTGAAATACTTTCTTAGGCTTTACAGTTGAGGATGTCTAATTCAAAAATCTGGAATATAAAATGATCAAAGACTAAAACTTTTTGAGTACTGTTTTGAATTCACTATTTCTGATTTTGGGGAATTATGGATTTTGGACTTTGGGATTAGGCATCACCTGTGGATATTTTCTACTTTATTAAAATAAGACTTCACAGTCTTTAAAAATATTTAAATTATGCTTTCCTTCTCAGAATCTTTTTTTTAAAGAGAGAAAGATACATAAAGAGACAGAATCAATTTTTATTGTTTGTTACTTCTCAAAATCTTAATCTCACATTTTTTCATCATGTTTAGTAAGAGTTGCTTTTTTATTCTAGTGTTAATAGACATTTTTAAAATTTTTGGTTCAATGTGTATTTACAGATCATCTTCTTGTGAATCAGTAAAATTAACTATGCTTATTTTGCTCCTGAATTTTCTATTTAAATTGCCTTGTCTATGGGAGGGAGATTTCAGAGATTGGCAAACCACAAAAGAGTTAAGAAACGTAATTGGGAAAGGAAGATAGTGAACATTTGTTTACTCATTTTAGTTATCACCTTCCTATAAACTAAGGGATAATCCTGGGTCAAATTTCCTGTTTGTATTTTATAACCGAAGCTCTGACCAACTAAGAAGTATTCTTGGGCTTTTAGAGTTGTTTAAAGTGGTCGACATTACTTCTTTTTAGAAGTAATACAGTCTTGCTTTTTGAATACCCATACATTTTTAAATAATTTCCTAACGGCTGGAAAACACATTGACTTTAAACTGTGTAAGAATATTGATTTGCCATAGGTTTAATTGATAATTTCCTAAGATATAAAGTAAAACCCAGAAGGAATGGATCATTATGTGATATTAAATTTAATCATCTTTAATTGACTTTCTCTTTAACATTTGTTTTAAAACTTAATTTTTCCTCATTGCTTTTAAGTGAAATTTCATTGCATTTGAAGTTTTAAATATCTTTAAACTATTAGTTTCATATTGATTTAATAATCTAGACTTCTCATGTTTTTGAAGCAGTTCTACCACCACTACCCACAATTAATGAACTTGATAGATACATTAAAAATCAACTTATTTGTCTGTCACACTAATGACTAATTTTATTTGTAATATTTTTTAACCCAGTGAGACAAAAGTGACCAAATAGTTGTGACATTTCCTAATGAGCTTCCACTGCTCTTCAGTGTTTTGGACAACTTGATGTGTTACTATGAGACTAAGAATAAAAATATTAAATAATTACTATTCTGTACAGGAGCACCTTTTATTTTTGGCTAATTATCAGGTACATGGTATGTAAATGTTTTCGCCAAAATGCCTGGTTCGTTTTGAAATTCGGGATTTAAGAGATTAGGTGTTAAGGAGTAAACCACCATTTTTCCTTACTGTTCTCTTTGTGTCTTGGCTTATGTCACTTATAGTTTGAACCTTAGATAAAATAACCACTTCAAAAGTTTTTACTGTATGTTGATTTGAATTTCCCCCTTACAGAATCTTTTAATGGGTCTCCCACAGGAAGCATAAATTTGGTAAGTAGTATCATGGATACTTTAATTTTTAAAGTGACTTGAAAATAACATGAAAGCCTGGGCCTTGACATATAGAAATAAATGACTTTTCGAAGCCCCAGATTGTCTTTTAGTATTATAAAATATTATTACAATTTTTTTTTAAGTGAGAGAGAGAATCAACTTTTTTTAGTTTTTCATCTGGTCTTTGTTGCTCTGAAACTCAGTTGTGTACATGGGTGTTAGAGTTTAAACCCGGATCCTCACACATGCCAGGCAAGTGCAATACTGCTAAGCCATAGCTCCAGCCCCCATTATTATGTTTTTTAAGGAAATATTAATAAGTACATATATATGACATCTTTGAATTAGCACTTTAAGAATCTATTTCATTTTTATTTTAATAAAAGGGATTATGAGGGCTGGAGCAATGGTTCAGTGGTTGCTCTCTTGCCTGGCATATGCTCGAGGACAAGGGTTCGAACCCCAGCACCCCGTACACAACTAGTATTGGAGCAATGAAAGCCATATGAAAAACTAAATAAAATTGACTCACTCTCACTGTCCCTCTCTCTTAAAAAAACAGAAGAGGGATTATGGTTATTACTGCATAATTACAGTTGCAACTTGTAAAGGAATTGTTTTGTTTTTGTTTCTAATATTTATGCTTTGAGATAAGTGTTTTCTTCTCATATTTAGAAAAAATATAAAACTGTTTAGGATAGCTATAAACTTCTAGATGTTTCTTAAAGCCTGCATCAAAACAAATTCTAGCAGGAAAATTTTTATTTACAAAGAGTTTTACAGCAAACATCTTATGATAAGAAGTTTAAGAATGACATGTTTTTAGCATGTATACTGTCATTAGAATTAAATATGTTCAGGGCAAAGTATTAAAAAATGAACATTTTCAGTTCTCTTTAAAATGCCCAGCATTGCCATTGAATAATTTATTTCCTAAAATGCTGTTAGGATGAAATATTTGTCTTCTACGAAATTTTCAATCCAGAGTTTGGCTGGATGGAGTAGGTGGAGCTGGAGGGAGTTGGAGGGAAGTAAAGGATTATTTGTTTTGTTTTTCTTTCTACCTGCATTATTTTTTTCTTTTAAACCTTTTGTAACAGCTAAATGGTTTAGAGTTTATTGTCTTTTTATCCATTATACTATTACACTCACTTTTACAATAACTTTTTGAGTATATATGTTCTATGATTTTACAAAGTATAACCTTTAGCACAGTACTAAAATCACCTGTAGTAGTATGTCAGATACTTTATAACTGTCAAGATGCTTTCCTGCATCATTTGGCATCATTCCCATTTATTTGTTTTAGTCCAAAGTATAAAACAAAAAATGAATTGCTCCTAGATCCTAGAGATGAAGGAAATTTTAGTAATAATGTTCACTATACAGAGAAAGATTACAAAGCATGTCCTTGGTTAGAAATTTTCTAATGTTCCAATTCACAATAGATAATTTATGTAATCAACCCAGATGCCAATCATTGGACCAAGAAACTTTATATACACACACACAGACACACATACACACAAAAAAAAACCACACATACATAAAATGAAATTCTACTCAGATATTAAAGAAAATGAAATCACGGTCTTTACTGGTAAATGGATGGAGATGGAGAAAATCATGCTGGATGAAATTAGCCAGACTCAGAAACTCAAGGGCCACATGTTTTCTCTCATATGCAGAATCTAGAGTACAACATAGGAATGAGTGAGAAAACAGTACATTTAGACAACAGACTCATCAAACATGTATTACCAGTTGAAGTGGGGGCAACCTTGCAGACTAAGGATGGGAGGGGGATGGAGGGAGACTAGGGAGGTTAAACGGGGGATATATGATATATGAATGTATGAAAGTGTTGACATAAACCCCTTCAGTATGTAAAACTATAATGAAAAATAAAATCTTGTTTTAGAAAACAAGTTTTCTAGTGTTCACATTTGTAGTGTTTTACAAGTGTTTAAAGAGTAGTAACAAATTATTTTTATTCATTCCATATCTTGTATAAATGCTTTTACAAACAGGAGTGATCCCCTTTGTTACTTAGTAATATAAAACAGCACAGTCTCTGGATTAAAAAAGAGAAAGGTCATACTTGAGTCAGTGGCTTGCAGCATTTTGTTAGTCCCAGTAATCTATTAAAGTCAGGCATTTAGAAAAGTAGCTGAAGTAATTCACATTCCTTTTGAAACACACATACAAGTTTTAGTGACTAGCTGCATTTTAAAAATAATTTGATTGTAAACAGAATTATAATAGTTTTTTCCAAAACACTAAGCAAAGAAGATATTTCATATATTTGATGTTTTACTTATTGTTGAACTGAGATTGGCAAGTGCATTCATTCTAGCATTTCTAGCAATGCCATGTAATTGTTTGCTAAACAATCATACAAAAAATTTACTTTCAGCTAGGCTCAATTGCACACACCTGTAGTCCCAGCTACTTGGGAGGTTCAGACAGGAGGGTCACTTGAGCACAGAAATTTGAGGCCAGTCTAGGAAATGTATCAAGACCTCATCTCAAGAAATAGTATAAGTGCTTACATTACTAAATCAGGTGTAGTTCTGTAGTTAACACTCATTTTACTAATTGTAATTTTATATTCTACTTGTTATTTACTTTTGTATAATAATTAATAACTAATGTTTAAGAAATTTTCATCAGATTTTTCATCATATATAATGAAGACAATATCTATTAATTGTATATTTGAAATGTGCTGAAAAAAATTTAACTCCAAAGTCTTTTAACAACTTAGTTCTTGCATAGTATGAGATGCTAACATATTTTAAAGGGAAAAGTACATATAGCTTTTAACATGTAGCCTGCAAGGGAAGATTGATAAAGAATGTGCTATTTGTATTAACATGTCTTACTATGTTACACATGAGCACTTGAAAATAAGTGCATTGTATTTCTTTTCAAATATTTCGAAATATTTTCATTCATATTGTATCCTGACAAATATATAGAGAATGTATGAACATCATTTTACTGTTGGGAAAACTGAAATACAAGAATAGTTGATAAAGCTAAGGTCTCCTAAAGTACAATATTTTACTGCATAATCATTGCCACTGCATAAATTCTTATTCACAATTATTCTGTGCACCCTAATCTTGCACACAGTTTAGCAGTAAATGATTAAGTAATGCTAGCAAAGTTAAAATACAAAAAAACTTCACAAAATGACCATACCCCACTTCTTTGCAAAAAAAATTTGACATAGAATATGCAATAATTATGGGGTAAAATTTAATATTAGTGCTTAAACCCTTTGGTGTATATGTGGGTATACTTTTATGTGGCAATTTGAATTTTTAAATTTAGACTCAAAGGCTTTAATTACAAAAGATTCATTTGTAATTTGGATCAATCAATAATATTTGCAGAATTGCTTAATTATAATTTTCAAATGTAATTCCACTACTGATAATCTTAGTCTGTGAATTCACTTCATTTAATAAGTGATCTTTATCATATAGGTAACATTGCTGTGCTAGTTTTCTAAGTATTTTGCATATCTTATTTAATTCTCAGATAATCTGTGATGTAGGTACTATTTATATTCATTTTATTCTTAAGGAATCTAAGTGTACTGATAAAATTATTTCTGACTTAATAGAAGTAATAAAAGAATCCACAAGTGGCTATGATGTAGTTCAACATTTAAAAAATTTAAATGTTAAAAATATACCTACTTTTTCTCTATTTTTATTTAAATATAGCTGAAAGAGTAGTATATATTAAATATAATTGAAAAGTAGCAATTTATAGTATATGGACAAGCAACAAAAGAGATAATCTGATGTATTAAGCTGGTTATTAAGTTATTTTATTCTATAGTTTCTTAATCTTGACTCTCAGTATAAAAAACTGAGTATAATTATTGTATAGATTGTGGTAATGCAAATAATATAGTTTGCATGCAAAACTATCAATAATGTATATTTGATGTAGAATTCTGTAATTCTTTAAAATTAGAAATTTGTTTCTTGATTTTTTTTTCCCAGTCTTTAGATGATCTTTCAAGTGTATCTTCTGATGACTCAGTACAACTTCATGCTTACATTTCAGACACTGGTAAGAGACTTTGCAGACTAGTTATTATTTTAAAACTATTGTTTGTTATATCCCTAAGTTATTTTCCGCATTTACTTTACAAATGATATTTTTGTTTAATAGTCATATTTTCATCTTCTCACCCACTTCCCCATACCCTCTCAACATGTTCTTCATTAAATTCTGTGGTGTTTGCTTGGGTGTTTGTGTATTTCCCTTTATCTAAGGCTGTTATTATTAACTTTTCAAAATATTTATATTCCAAGTTTTCTTCATTTCTAAGAAAATCTGAAACCAGTATTTTCCTTTTTGTCCTTGTCTGAGTGATAATTGTTTGCATAATTCTTACTAAATCTTTTTTGAGGAAATCTCAGTTCAATATTTGCTTTCATAAATGCAGAGTCAGACTAGAAAACTAGATTAAATGAAACCTCTTGGTATATGAGTTTACAGAAATTCAAGAAATGTTTGAATGGGTTGAGGAACTTCTAGGACTTTGTGATCAGCCAGCATATGTGCAGAACGGTTAATGTACCCAGACAAAACAATCTATTTCCATCGTTAACATTCAGTTATTAAATAATGCTAATGAGTATTAGATAATGATATTTTTCTTATCTGGCCTCTCATTGTTCCTAGAATTTCAGAAAGTAAACATACTGTGGTATGTATGTACATCACTTCAGTTTCATGTTTACATTTTAGATACTGAAAATAAATTTTCTAGTTTAGTTTAAAAGATGATATCTTGCCTTTTTAAAGGATCTCGGTTTTCTTTTGTGTTTCACTGTAGCTGGACTCTCATACTGCACTCTCTTCCCTTCCACATTTCTGGAACAAGTTATCTATGATTGCTGGCTTAATTATTTCTTTATCTTTTACATAATAGCTGGTAATAGATTTATTCTGCTCTTAAAGGTGATTAGATAACACCATTGCCAATGAAAGCAGAGGTGTTGCTGCTTTCCTTTCTAACTTTTTTTTACTTTAAAGTGAGAGAGAGAAAGAATCAATTTTAGTTTTTCCTGTGGCCTTGGTTGCTTGGATACTTCATTTTGTATTGGTACTGGGGTTCTAACCTGCGTCCTTGTGCATGCAAGGGAAGTGCCATAACTGCTGAGCAAATGCTCCAGTCCCTCATTTCTAGTTTTTGATACAGATGATATATGTAGAGGAAGATTTTTATGTCCATTTTTCTAATGTTAATATTTCTCTTTTGTGAGGATTTTGTATAGTTGTACATTTTTTCATAAGTATTTATTAGCTTCCTAAAATGGATAGAAGCATTATGCCAGACATTTTTAGTGAAATTTTATTTTGTCAGACAAGCTAATATACGGATACTGATGAAGTAGCAAAGTTTAAAAGCCCAACCGTTTGACTGAATTTCTTTGGTTCAAACCTTAGCTCTTGCTGTTTAATAGTTGGATAAACTTCCTTAACTTCTTTTTACTGCAATTTCCTCACCTATGAAGTGAAATAATAGTATTGATACCTACATTATAATGTGATTATGGGGCTAATTAATTAAGTTTACATGGTAGGCATCATATGTAAGTTTTCAATAAATATTTATGAAGAGTCTTTTTCATTCTTTATTCCATGTCTTTAGTGACTATTAAAGAAGTAAGAATTTAAGGTTCAAAGCAATGTTATGCAGTGAATAGTCCATGGACTCTAGTGTAATTCTTACTGTAAAAAAATATTTCCTAAATTTTCATTTTAAAAAGAGAGGGGACAGTGAGAGAGAAAGAGAGAATCAATTTTATTTTACTTTTTATTTTTATTTTTTTAAAAGAGAAAGCGACTGAGAGAGAGACAGACAGACAGAATCAATTTTATTTAGTTTTTCATGGACTTTCGTTGCTCAGACACTTCATTGTGTACGTAGTGCTGGGGTGTGAACCCGTGTACTCACTCGCGCATGCCAGGCAAGCGCTATAACCACTGCTCCATCCCCAAGAATCAATTTTATTTAGCTTTTTATGTGGCTTTCCTTGCTCTGACACTTGGTTGTGTATGTGGTGCTGGGGTTCGACTTGCGCCCCTGCACATGCCAAGCAAGCAATGTAACCGCTGTGCCACCATTACAACCCCAATATTTCCTAAATTAACAATGTAATTAGTGACGAAATTAATTTACAATCTGGTGCTAATTCTTACTGAATTATCAATTAATAACTAATGGATTACAAAACACCTACATGAGCAGCATAGGCCTAATGAACATAAAACCTTCTAGTTAGATCACTATCTTCTCACAATCAGTATGTTACCTTATTATCTTCTTTTAAATCAAGTTACATTTCTGTGTTTTTCATTTTTTAAAATATCTTTATTATTCTGTGTTTGCTCTTGAGTGATTTTTCCTGCCTAGCAATTTGTCACAGTCCTTTTAGAACGGTTTCTTATATTAGTTTTTTCCTCCTTTTCTATTCCTTGCTATTCTTTTATTTTTTTAATAGATCATGACCAATTAGGATTTATTCCTGAATTGCAAGGCTGGTTAAACATATGAAAAACAATGAATATAATATACCAAATTATTATAATAAAGGACAAAAATAACATCATATCAGTACACACATTAAAAGCATTTGCAAAATCCTTTAGTAGTAAAAAAGAAAAATCCTCAGCATACCCGAAGTATAATGAATTTCTTCAACCTGACAGATAGTGTGTTTGGAAAATGACAACAGCAACACACAGCTAATATCATAATTATTATAAGTCAAAAACTGAATGCTTTCCAAATAATATTGTAAAACAAATTGCTTGTTGTAGTGGTTCATACTTGTAATCCGAGCTCCTTGGGAGGTCCAGGCAGGGGCATTGCAAATCCAAGGTCAGACTGGCACAGTTTGTGAAACCTTGTCTCAAAAATAAAAATTTCAAAAAGGGCTAGAGATGTAGCTCAGAGACAGCACATGTCAGGTCTGCATGAGGCCCTGGGTTCAATCTTCAGCACTGAAAAAAAAAATAAAGATCAGGAGAAAGGAATGTGCATTCTCACTACTTTAGAGCAGTTAAGGATAGTGAAATGAAGACTAAGGTTGAAAACAAAGTAGTAAAACTACCACTATTTACAAATTAGGTGATCTTTTATGTTGAAAAGCTCCTCAGTATCAGGTAAACCACTATTAGAGTTACAAACAATTTCACCAAGCTTCCTGAACATAATTGTTTGTGGTTGCCTGCCTAATTGGCATCTGCTTTCTTTTGTTTTTCTTTTCCAAATCTGTCTTGGACACAACTGTAAAATCATTCCATTGTGGACATGCCAACTCTGTTTGGAAATGATGCTTCTCTAACTTGATGAAAAAGTGTTGAGCTGTTAGATCTGCATTGATCTCTCAGAGAAGAAAGTTGATTGTAATTGTAAAAGATGACAGTGAATATAGGTAAAGCCTTCATGCAGAAGACCAAAGTTTTATTTCTGGGGTTAGTTTTTAAGAGGGATGTTCAAATTAGCAATACTGATATTCAATGAAATGAAAATGAAAGGTAATTTTGAGTAGGAATTGCAAATCTTAGAAAAACGTTGATGGTCGACTAAGAGGTTTTAGTCCTTCTTGTTATTATAATAGCTATCTTATGTTTATGTTATTAAAATAGTTTACTAAGAAACTATATAGAACCACCTTTGCCTAATTATTTACAAAATAGCAAAATATCTCTTCAGCTTCAAAACTTGACCACTGTTTTCTTTCATGATTATGGGTGAGTATAATCCATTATTAGATCCATTGCAGACTTCTGATCAGTATAGTAGTCTAAATTGTTATGGGAAATCCTGCTTCCCAGATGTAGAAAGACTGAAAATAATATTGTAAAAATAGCTGAAGTCTGAAATCTAAAGGATTTTGTAGTCTGTAAAGAAAAACAAATACTGGGAAATGAAGAATCAATTGAAGCCAAGGGGTTCATAGAAGCAAAATGATCACTGTTTTGATTTTGACAGCATTTTTATGCTTTGAAACTTAGAAGAGGCAGGATGAGCGAAGGACATGAAACCTAGTCCTTTGTGTAAAGCCCTGAGTAGAAACAACAGTATGATGGGGAAGAGGAACTAGAAAAACTTAGCTTACTTTCAAGCAGAAAGAGCAAGAAATGCCAACACAAGGGTTAAAAATGTTATCTATCACCCACAAGAAATTAAAAACCCATTTTGTATCCTCATATATGTGTGTCGTAAGTGATTAAGGGCCACATGCACTAAAATAGTTTCTGAGCCACTAAAACTAGTATTTACATTGGTGATACTGGCAGTTGTGAATGCTCTATAGATACTCAGAATGCCCAGAAAGAAACAACACCTATTTAAAGTGATTTTATAGAAAATAATTAAAAGCCACAGGAAGGAATACTATAAGGAAGAGTCAGTAGACCCAGCAAGTGAGATAAATTGCTTCCTAAGAACTTGAGAAGGCAATCTTTAAAGAATTTATGTATGTTAAAAATGTTGAGCTAGACACAGTGGTACACACCAGTAATTCCTGTTATTTGTGGGGTGTGGGAGGTAGGGGGTGGTGTCTGAAGCAGGCATGTCACAAGTCCAAGGCCAACCTGGAAAACTTAGCAAATCCCTGTCTCAAAATTAAGAAAATAAAAGGTCTGGAATGTATCTCAGATGCTTAATGCTTCTTGGTCCAATCCCTAATTAATGTCCCCTACTTCTTACACACTAAATATTCATAGAGATAAATCCTAAGGCAAGAATAAATGGTATGAAAAAATACCTGAATTCTATAAATTAAAAAAAAAAATGATTAAAATTCAGGTCAGTAAATGGATTAGGAAATAGACCAGATGCAGATGAGGGAAAAAGTCAATTCTTGGAGACAACCTAGATTAAAATTGAGAACAGAGAATGCAAAGTCTGAAAGACAAATTAAAGAGCATAATTCAAAGTCCGTCTCTTTACCTAAGATTAGTACAAAATGCAAGCTGGTTTTGATTTTATAAGACTACCTAACTAGTGTAGTGTGTGCCCAAACAATAAGAAAATATTGTTTTTTTTTTCTTTTGCTGAATCCTCAGAATATATAACGCTTGTGAATTGTTGAATATTAGCAAAGTGAAAAATAATTGCCAGGAGATAAATCTTATCCTGTGGCTTTTACTGTTTAGTAAAAAAGATGGAAAAGATTTCAGTTGAAGTGCAATCAAAGTGAAGGCTAGTCCCAAAGTTATTCTTTTATTTCTTCTCTGTTGACTTAAGAGACCCTATTTCTACACTCTGAGGTGGTGCTGTGGTAACATAATTAGCAACAGATAAAAGGTCTTGAATTAAAAATAGATGACAGCTCTTAGAGAATCCAAAGTAGACATCAGTTTGTGGCTGGGAGGGTCATCATAAACTTTTAGCTTAATTTATATTATTGTCATCTTTTGTAATACCTTATACATGTTAGTATAGAGGTCAGAAATCTATTTTATCCTTTGGTGACATCCTTTTGTCTCAGTCTGTCATTTCAAATTCTTCTTCATTTCATGTTGTCTTTTTTATTTTTGTTCTTCATCTTCCTCCTTTTGTGTCTTTTTGTTCCTCTTCATTTTGTTTTAAATGACTAGTATATGCTGACTATGACCCATATGCTGTGGCAGGCGTTTGTAATGATCATGGCAAGACGTATGCGTTATATGCCATCACTGTACACCGGCGCAATCTAAACAGTGAGGAGATGTGGAAAACCTATCGTCGATATAGTGACTTCCATGATTTTCACATGAGAATCACTGAACAGGTAATACATTTTTAAAGGATTTTGTACTTGACATTTCTTGATTCAATTTTGATTCTAAGTTTTTGTAAGGGTCTTCAGATCTTGACTACAGCTAATGAAAGATATAAGGTAAGAATTTTTTATGCTCAGTATAAACATTAGAATGATTTTGAACAATTAACTAATAAATCAGATGTTGAGAACTTACACCACACTTGCCTATTGTGAACTAGTGACAAAGTATTAATGACATACCTTAGAAAAATAAAATAAGTATATATTTCTGATTTTAAGATTTGTGTGTGTGTATGTGCTTTACAAAAGTATTTGGTTTGAAGTAGGGGTGGGAATTGCTATAGAATATTTTATGCTTTTGCTTTTGGAGGGATAATTCAGAACTATAATTATTACTATTTTTTGGTATTGGGAATTCAACCCAGGGATGCTTAACTACTGAGCCTCATCCTCTACCCTTTTTATTTTTTTATTTTAAGTGAGGGTTTTGCTAAGTCACTAAGGCTGGTCCCAAACTTGTGATCCTCCTGCTTCAGCCTCCTGTTATGCTCAGATTATAGGGGTATGCCACCTCGCCCGGCAGAACTGTAATTATTTTAATGGTAGCTTCATCTAACACTATAACGTTAAATCCGAAGTACTTTGCTTAAGTTTGAACAACAACTTAAAATAAATTTAATGTTAATCAAATAATGTTTTTATTTCTTTCTAAATATAACTCTTTTGTGTTACAGAGTAACTAAAAGGACTTAAAAATAACAAATATAATTATTTCCCTTTCCTAATTTTGATTAATTATTTTGTTTTCTCAACCTAAAAAAATAAAATATTATTAGACAAATTGGAATAGATGATGTATTAAAACTTAAATGCTTGAAAATCTTTGATTCATTCAAGATTTTAATATACACAATAATACTGTAAACAAAAATAATAAAGGTGATACCTGACTTAGCTAAAGCTTTGAGGTAGCATTGTTCTACTTTCGAAATCAGAAAATCTTTTTCAGGTAAGATAGTGGAAAAAAATATGGTTGGCATAATAATAATTTCATTAAAAGATTTTGTGGATAGAGTGAGATAAACATAGCCTACAAATGATTAAAAACAGAAGGTTAGTATTGAATTTTGAAGCACATGTTAATGGAACTACTATGAATTATATATTCATAAGGAAGTGAATAATTTCAGTCATGTCTTTCTTCTCTTCTTGTGTTAAATAAAACTTTTCCTTCAGTTTTTATCTTTATCTGAACAAGTAAAAGAATTTTCGGGCCCACATTGAAGAAGTAATTGCTTTCTTTTTCAAGTATCACCTGTTTGATAATTGTTGTAAAAGCAGTCAGCTCATGTCTTTTTTCTTATCCCTGCACTTGTAATATGATAATTTTAGAAAACAATTTGAATGGCTGAGTTTTACTTTATTTAGTGCCAAGTTAATAGGAATTTGGTGTTAATGTGAAATTTTCTTTCTGAAAAAAATTATAATCCTCTTTTTACTAAGAGGAATAACATTGTTTAAAATGTTATAAACTAGGACTGTATATATTGTTTCTATGCTGGCAAATATAAGTGAAGAATGAATATACTTCGAAAAATGTTGTTGATAAAACACTCCACATAGAAATTTCCCTTTTCAGAATAGCAACAATCATTGAATGAAATTGATATACAACAGTTTTCCAAATACTTTAGTAAAAATGAAGTAATCATGTTTTGAATTGCTGTTTCTTATAAAATTTCAATAGTTGTGACTCCTTAAGTATTTAGCTCAGAGGGCTTAAGAAATTAAAAATTTAAGCTTCTGGTTAAAAATTTAGCATATTATTAAACATGTGTAAAGAAAATTTGCTGTTTATCTTTTAGTTCTTCCTCATCTATATTTTTTAAATTCAAATCCTCTGTAACAGTAGGGAAAAAACATAGTGATTTGTAATTTACCAGTTGGTAATAGTGCAACTTAATGTGTTTTTTGTTTTGTTTTGTTTTTAGCATAACCGGTGGGGCTTTTTTTCCTTTAGTGAAAAAGAAGAGGTTATTGGTGTTTATTATACTTTATTAGTATAAGTACTATCTACCTTTTGAAATTTGTCTTTTCTACTTCTGTTATTAGTTGTACAATTACAACTAATTTAGTCATTAATATTGAGAATGTTTTTATTAGATTTTCTAACAAGTCTGAAGCACGTAACTTTGATCATCAAAGCATATTTGTCAATACATTATTCACAAGTCACGGGGTTGTTGAAAATATTTTTAAAAATCTTCTCTGAAATTTTTTGTAATCTCAAACCTAGAATATTGAAACAAATCCCAAATGTCCAATACTCAAATTATTCACATTTGTCATTCTTAATGGAAAATTCTTTATAATAAATAAATTATTTATAATAACATCTGAACTGTTTTGTGCACAATTTGTGACAATATTTTATATTTTCCAATTTTTCCTTAATATACAAAAATATATTCCAAACTTTTCTCTTTATCTGTTAGATACGTAGAAAAATATTATGTGAGAAATTCTTTTCTCTTTTTATAAAAAATTAAGACTTGAATTTATTTTGTCTTATAGTTTGAAAATCTGTCAAGCATATTGAAACTTCCTGGTAAAAAGACTTTTAATAATATGGATAGAGATTTTTTAGAAAAGAGAAAAAAGGATCTAAATGCATATTTGCAGGTAAGTCCCATGTTTATTATTTTCTTTATTTTTTTAGTGTAACATTGCAGATAATCTTTATTAAAAAACTGAGGCTTCAGGTATAACTCAGTGGTACAGTGCATGCTTTGTGTGCAGGAGGCCCTGGGTTTAGTTTCCAGCACCAAAAAAAGAAAAATAATATTTTTACTATATTTTTACTGTAATTACTATAATGTTTTTACTATAATAGTAGAACAGCAACCCAGTTTTGAGTAGCAAATATAAATGTAACATGGATTTACAAACACTATTTCTGTATTTCTATATTTATTGATTAACTTAGAAGTATCTAAACACTTGATATAAGGGATTTTGCTTTTTTTTCAGTTTTTATTTTTTTATTATTAGAAGAATATAGAAATACATTTGAGGAAGAAACATTATCAAAACATTATCAATCAGTGGATATAAACTTTGTTATTGAGGGGAAAAACCAGCTCATGGATAATCACCTTGGATTTTACCTTTTGCAGTTTCCCCCAGAAGAACTCATGCGTTAAATGGATAGTTTGTGGAGGAATGACATCGGCTTCTGGGATGGTTCCCCCATCTTCCCAATTTCCAGTCTCCTATGAGTTCTTCATATACCCTCCCCCCTCCCCATTCCCCTCCCTGCACCTCTGAGAATCCTATAAAGCCGTCCCCCTAATGTTCTGAAAGTCATTCAATTTGCAGTTTTGCGAGGTTAGCCGTCAGCCCTACTGCTTCCCCAAATATGTTAGCATCAACAGATGAGAGAAACCATTCGGCCCTTGAGTCTCTGAGACTGGGAGACTTCACTAAGCATAATTCTATCCATCTCCATCCATTTGATTTCAAAAGACATCATATCATG
>PVKS010026543.1:0-29725 GCA_004027875.1 Aplodontia rufa | reverse complement strand
AGCCATGAAGTCAACCAACCAAATAGGCTCTCAGTGCCAATATCCTGGGTGATATGAGTGGCTAAGGTCTTTAATTTATCAATTTCCTCAGAGATACTAAGGGAATTGTCAGAGAGATTGAAACAACACATATTTTTTACTGACCAACAACCCTGGTGATGGAGAAGTAAAAGATAATCAATAGTGGCTCTATTATCCAAAATTCCTTGCTGTAACACACGCTGTTCTTCATTTAGGAGAGACAATGAGGTGGAAGTATAATTAATGTTTTTAGTCATGACACAAGCCAGTTTAGTAAGGAACTTGTAAGCTCCCACCGCCAAACCAGGGATGCCCAGTATGGAGAACGTCAAGGCATCTACTTCAACTTTAGAGAGGAGATGTACATTATCATCACAATCTTCTGCTAAGGGGAGGTCTCTTTTAACTCTAACAGCAGGATGATGGGGCACTATATCTGCAATTGAAGGTAAAAATACAGTCAAATGGCTAAGACAACATTGCTAAGGCAACATTGCATTCCTTCAGACAAAATAGCAGGTATAAAATTAAAGGTAAAATTACCTTTATAGGCATTCAAAATGCAAGTTTGTTTGTAGAAATGTGCCAATTCATATGCACCTGGTTCTAGGATGGGGTCTACTTTACATCGTGTCAATCAAATCTATGACTAAATAGCAGACTCTAGGAATCAGTATCTGTTTGTTGTTTTTGTGTTAGGGTCATGTAAAAATGCATCTTTAAAAAATATGATGCATTATTTGAAATCAAGCGCCAGTAATTTTTAGGTTTGAATTTCATACAAAAGTATAATTTGAGTACTTCACTCATTGTTCAGTGGATATTTCAGGATCCTCATAATAGCAGACAGACTTAAAACTTAAGCTTCAGACTCTGTTTTTTAAGACAAAATTATTTGAGCTAAAATCCTACATTCCTAATATTTAGGCATTATAGTTTAAATATTTAAAATATTAAAGCATTAAAAGTTAACATCTTGATGGTAGAATTAGGACCACGAATAACTCATAACAGTATAATCAGCTGATACTTAAGAAAGTGGACCATACCTTTACAAATATTCAATTTTGTTAGCACTGTCAATATTGGCTTAAAGTATTTTAAACAAAACATTTAAAACTTCATTTGGACTTTTGATGTAGTTTCAAAGATGCTAAAACATTAAAACATGACATTATTTAAAGCTATGAAACTTGATTTACTCATTTTTGAATCACTAGATACATGTGTTTTATTTTTTTTTGTAAAGATAAAAATAACTTTAGTTTGAGAAATTTTTTAAATGAGATTTTTTTCTGAATAATAACAGATAAAGTCTTACTTAAGGTTAATGACTGTGTCACACTCCTATCTTGACATGTTTCCCTGTTATATGCAGGCAGCCATTCTACCATCTTCATGGGATTTGATACAACCTGTGCATCTCTTGAACTTCCTATTTTTCTCTCTTATTAGCTATTAAAATGTGTCACCAGGATGTCTGGTCAAGTCCTTATGGACTCACACGTTTGTGTTCCAATTAACTCTCTTGGCTGTAGCTTACAAAGTATGGTTAAAACATGTTTGTACAAACGAACAACTTGATTTATTTTGTGAAACATGTATACAGCCAGCAAGTCTGCCTTAAATACAACATATAAGAGGCTACAGTTGCTGGTAGAACACGGCAGCCTCGTAAAACAGAGAAATACCAAGGCACAAGAGAGGGCAAGTCAGTGAGTTACTGAAGGTTATAATTTTCATTTCTAGCTATATAAGAATATACTTTCATATATACTATGGTTTGATCCCATTTCAGAGGAGTAATGTGAATGAGGCAGGAATGGAGACTGGGAATACAGATAGAGGATTTTGCCTCTCCACCCCGTTCTCTAATGCCCAGTGAGGCCTCTTCTCTTCATTCCTCATGCACTCTTTACCCAACTCTCTCCCATTGACAACATTGAATTGTCCTGTACCCTGTGAGGTTGAAATACAATTATTTTGAAACTAAGCTCAAGAAACAGAAAAGTTAGAGGTGGTATTCAAATCACTTAAGGTTAGTACAGTTTGGATGGGAAGAGAGAGAGAATGTGAGTGTGTCCATATGTAGAAATCTTTATGAATCTAATCTTCATACATATTTATCAAGAGGGAGGAAAGATGAAAAAATGAGACACAGAGAGAAAAGCAAATAATCTCTCTAAAAAGCACCTGAAGGGGGATGGATCGTGGCAGAATCAAGACAGGCAGCGATTTTGTAGTCTCTACAAGACACCCAAAAGAAGCACATATCACTGCAAAGTGGAGAGGTGGGTAACAAAACACACACACACACACACACACACACACACATACACACACACATAATTGTAAGATTCTATTTTGTTTAGTCTGAGACCTGAAGAAACTGTAAGTGGGGCGGCAGCCGGCTCAGCAAACGAACTTTAAAAGTCGAAACCTCCGGGGCTGGAGCGGTGGCTCGGCAGTTACAGCGCTTGCCTGGCATGTGCAAGTACATGGGTTCAAACCCCAGCACCACGCACACAACTAAGTGTTGGAGCAACGAAAGCCATGTGAAAACCTCAATAAAATTGATTCGCTCTGTCTATCTCTCTATAACTGTCCTTCTCTCTTAAAAAAAAAAAAAGTGGAAACCTCCATCTCTGAACAGGAGCAGTGTGGGGAGGGGCGCCAGAGAGAGAGACTTGGTGAACAAAATGCACTCACTTGAGCTGGAGCACATGAAGAAACATTCAGAGGGGCACTCGAGACTGAAAAGGCAATGGTAAAAGGAGGAAAATATTTTACTTGACAAACATCATGGTCAGCTTGAAGCCAATTCCTGAGGGGAGGGCTGGGTCAAGCCCTGCAGCCATTTTAAGGAGGCCCACCCGGTCACCTCAGTGAATAAACACAGCGACTGTCAGCATATTCCCAACACCTGCAATGCGAGCCTTGAACTGGGAGAAATCCCCCTGAAGAAGACACCGGTGGAAATCCAGCAGGAGGGAATGTCCACAGAGACCACTTTGTGGGGTGGATTGCTGAAGCCTCCTCCCTCACCCTACTCCACAAACAAAGGCACAGAGACTAACTGGCTGGTAGCAGTGGTATGGCATTCAGTTCCCAGGAAAGTGCCAAGGTGCTCAGAGCAGAGGACCATCCTGGGAACTGAGCTGCAGAGAATTTCTACAGAGAATTCAAAATCAGTGGTGGATTGCTGAAGTCGCTTTCTCCTCCCACTATGCTCTGCAAAGGGACAGAGATGGCTGAGGGCATTCAGTTCCCAGGAAAGTGCCAAGGGGCACAAAGGCCCACTCAGCAGACAGTAGGGGTGTTCTTCCCCAGCACAAATTTCCATTCACCCCCTAGGCACAGTGGCCAACTTTGTTCCAACTCAGTTATAAACTCAGCAGTTTTCTTCTGCTAACACCTGTACATCCCCTGGGCTGAGACAAAGCCAGTTCCTCCAGCCAGGAGAAGACTTCTCTAATTACCCACCACTAGCATAAGAGAAAGTCACCACCAGAAGTCTGGGACTGCAATCAGCATCAGAGTACCAAACCAAAGAGAGCAGACATAGAACCTGGGGAACTGAGAGAGGAAAGGGGTAGATAACAGCCTTAATACGTGCAACCCACCCAACAGAATGCTTCCTTTTACCTTCATTAATTTGGTGTAAATTCAACTATATTTGATCTTCTCTCTTGTTTCCCTTTTCCCTTGGTGCAAATTAACTAATCTTAGACTTTCTCCCTCTTTCATTCTCTCACCCACTTCTCTTTCTCCCTGCCCCTAACTATACTTCTCCCATTTACCCAGTCTTCCTCCACGCTCCTACAAGCACTCACCTAATAATAATAAGGTTATTAACTGAACTACTAATCATTTAATCTGTTCCAGAATTTTTATTATACATATTTAACTGAATTCAAGGACGTGAAAAGAGCAATTGCAACAAACTTGTTCTCACAAGGTTGAATGGCATGAAAGATGGCTCACAAGAGACTATAGTAAGTAGATCTTGGTAGCTTCTCATGAAGAGTGTCTAACACTGGTGTCAGCAGAAGTCATGCATTGAATTAAAATAGTAGTGTCCAGAAATCCACCCATTCCATGGCCCATAAGGAAAAGAAGCTTACAAAGTAAGCCTTCACTTGAAAGAAGAAAACAATACTGAAAGATGGGTAGACATGCAAACAATATGAAAAAACAAGGGAACCAAGCAATCAAAACTACCCACAATCCCTCAACAAAAGACAGCACAGTGGAAGAAATGTCAGAGAAGAAATTTAGAAAATTCATACTTAAACTGTTCTACGAGCTAAAAGATGATGTAAGGAAGGAATACAAAGGGGAAATATAGGAAGTAAAAGACCACTTCAATAAAAAGAGATCCTGAAAAAGAATCAAACAGAAATCTTGAAATGAAGGAATCAGTAAGCCAAATTAAAAATTCAATGAAAAACATCCTCAACAGATTAAACCACTTGGAGGAAAGATTTTTCTGGTCTCGAAGATAAAGTAAATAATCTTGAAAACAAAGTAGATCACAGTGAAAAGATGTTAAGAGATCGTGAACAGAAATACAGGATAGCATCAAGAGATCAAATGTGAGACTCATTGGAGTGGAAGAAAACTTGGAAGCACAAATGGTCTGTACGATCTATTCAATGAAATAATATCAGAAAACATTCCAAACCTTAAGAATGAAATGGAAAATCAAATTCAGGAGACATGTAGAACCCCAAATATACAAAATGACAATGGACCCACTCCAAGGCACACTAGTATGAAAATGACTAACATATAGAACAAGAACAGAATCTTGAAGCTGCAAGAGAGAAACAACAAATCACATTAAGAAGAAAACCAATTAGGATCACAACTGACTTCTCAACCAGATCCTAAAAGCCAGGAGAGCTGGAATAATATGCACCAAGTTCTGAATAATATATACCCAGCTCTGAAAGAAAAGGCAGCATGCCAATCAAGAATACTACATCCAACAACATTAAACTTCAAATTTGAAGTTGAAATAAGAAACCTTCTGTAATAAACAAAAGCCAAAAGAATTCATAGCTACATAGCCTGTACTACAAAACATACTCAATAAAAAATATCATGAAGAAAAATTAAAAACAAAAATGAAAACCAACACAGGGAGACATTACATTGGAAGACTAATGACTCAAAAGAGAATCAACACAAATTCAAATACCGGAAAAATATAAAAATGACAGGAAATAAAAATCATTTCCCAATAGCATCACTGAATGTAAATGGCCTAAATTCTTCAATCAAAAGACAAAGCCTGGCAAATTGGATTAAAAGAGAACACCAACAATACGCTGCTTGCAAAGACACACCTTACACGCAATGATGCCCATAGCCTGAGGGTGAAGGAAAGGGGAAAAAACACATATTGTTCAGACCTCTTGTAAATAAGCCAGTATTGCAATTCTCATATCAGATAAGATGGACTTCAAGACAAAATTAATCAGAAGAGACAAAGAAGATCATTTCATACTAATCAAAGGAATCACACAACAACAGGGTATGACCATAAATATTTATGCCTCAAGCAATGGAGTATCGATACACATAAAACAAACCCTTCTCAAATTTAAGAACCAAATCAGCCACAATATAATTATTTTTGAAGAGTTTAAGCCACCTCTTGCATCATTGGACAGATCATCTAAACAAAAACAAAGTAAAGATGCTACATAACTAAATGACACAATTAATATTTTGGTTCTAACAGATCATTCCAATGATGAACATACTGAGAAATAAATTAGGAAAATTACTCCTTTCACAATAGCTTCTAAAGTAAGTAAGTAAGAAAGAAAATAAATAAATAAAATGCTCAGAAATCAATCTAACAAAATATATGAAGGAATTGAACAATGAAAACTATTGAACAATAAAGATGAAATTGAAGAAGTCTTAGGTAATAGAAAGATCTTCCCTATTCTTGGATAGGGAAAATTAATATTATCAAAATGGCCACATTATCAAAAGCACTATACAGATTCAATGCAATAACCATAAAATTCCAATGATGTTCTTCACATTAGGAAAAAAAAGTCATGAAACTCATTTGGGAAATAAGAGACCCAGAGTACTCAAAGAAATCCTTAGCAAGAAAAGTGAAGCTGCAGATAACAATACCAGATTTCAAATTATACTACAGAGCTGTAATAACAAAAACAACACAGCACTGGCAGCAAAATAGGTATGAAGATCAATGGGATAGAAAAGAAGACAAAAAGACACACTCACTTAAATACAGTTACCTCATCCTCGACAAAGGAGCCAAAAGCTTAAGTTGGACAAAAGACAATCTCTTTAACAAATGGTGCTGGGAAACCTGGAAATTAATATGTATTAGAATGAAAGTCAATCTCTCTCTCTCTCTCTCTCTCTCTCTCATTCTGCACAAAACTCAATTCAAAGTGAAACAAAGACCTAGGAATTAGACCAGAAGCCCTCCACCTCCTAGAAGAAAAGGTAGATCCAACACACCAACACATTGGTTCAGGGTTTGACTTCCTAAACCAGACCCCCGAAGCACAAGAAGAAAATGGAAAAATCAATAAATGGGATGGTATCAAATTGAAAAGCTTTTTCACAGAAAAGGAAACAAGAGCATGAAGACAGAACCTACAGAATGGGGAAAAAAGCTTTACTCCTGCACCTCAGATAGAGCATTAACATCCAGGATATACAAAGACTATTTAAAAACTTAATACTGAAAGAACAAATAAGCTATTCAATAATTGGGCAAAAGAACTAAACAAACAGTTCTCAAATGAAGAAATACAAATGGTCAAGAAATATATGAAAAAATGCTCAACATCTCTAGCAATTAGAGAAATGCAAATTAAAAACACCTTTAGCGGCTGGAGCGATGACTCAGCAGTTTTATTGCTTGCCTGGCATGCACGAGAATCCAGGTTCAGACCCTAGGGCCACATACACAACTAAGAGTCAGAGCAACGAAAACCAGATGATAAATTAAATAAAATTGATTCTTTCTCTCTCTCTCACTGTCCCTCTCTCTCTTAAAAAAGATCACTGGGATTTTACCTCACTCCAGGTAGAATGGCAATAATCAAAAATATGAATACTAAATGTTGGCAGGGTTGTGGGGAAAAGGCTACACTTATACATTGTTAGTGGGCCTGAAAACTGGTACAACCACCCAGGAAAGCAGTTTGGCAATTCCTCAAAAAATTAGGGATGGATTTACCATTTGTCTCTGCTCTTCCACCCCTTGGTATATATACAAAAGATTTAAAAGCAGCATACCACAGTAATACAACAACATCAATGTCTATAGCAGCACAATTCATAATGGCTAAGCTATGGAACCAACCACTGTGCACTTCAGTGGATGAATAGATAAGGGACTTACACACAATTGAGTATTACTCAGCCATAAAAAAAGAATGACATTTTTTCTCCATTTGCTGGCAGATAGAAGAAACTGGAGAATATCATGATAAGTGAAATAAGCCAGTCTCAAAAAACCAAAAATCAAATGTTCTCTCTCATATTGGAAGTTAACTCAAAATAAGGAAAAGAACAGAGGAATGGTCAAAGGGGAAGGAAGTGGAGGAAGGTGGAATGAAATAGGAAAAGTTAATGCAATCAGACTTAACTTTCCTATGTCTGTATATGAACATATCATAGTGAATGTCTATATATATATATATATATATATATATATATATGTATATGTATATATATCAATGAGTCACTAAAAAATAGAAGCCTATTTAGTGAGTAATAGAAAGACCAGTAGAGGGAAGAGAAAGAAGGGGGTGAAGGGCATACTGGGGTCTGAATTAGAATAAGTTATACTGCATGCTTTTATAAAAACATTAATATTTATCTTATTATCAAATGTATCTAAAAAGAATAGGAGATGAGAGGAATGGAGGGGAAGGGGAAATGCTGGAACTGAGTTAAAACAAGTCACACTCTAAACTTTTATACATATTTTATTGTATATATTATTGTCACATATATGAAAAATGCTCTTCATAGGTATAAGAATTATATCACTATAATTGGGTATATTACAATAAATACACACCCCAGAAAGAGAGGCAAGAGACCAGGGGATGGAAGGAGGGAAGTGGGGGAGTTTAGGAGAGGGGGATGTTGACCAAATTATATTGTTGTATTGAATGCATATATGAATGTGCAACAACAAATTCCACTGTTATGTGCAAATATAATGCACCGATAAAAATGTAAAACAAAGTAAAACCATAAAAATAAATAAAATAAAATGTTCCTGAAATGTAGCTCCCCCAATTATTTATATAATTTGAATTCAGGGGTAAAGGGGAGTAAAAAAAATACAGTCCACTTTGGAACATGCACAAGTATGCAAAGGTGTCTTCTATTTGACAACTGGGACACACATTCCCAAGTTAAACAGAGAAGAGTGTGCTCTAGATCATGCACTATGTAGTCCTAATCAGACTTGTAGCCCTCGGGAACAATGCTAACTTCCTCTTCCTCATAGCCATTTGAAAACTGCTAATGATGCAGACTGTGCTTGTAAATTATAGCTGTCACAGATGTGGCTGGGTGGAGAAGTCAGACACGAAGGGCTTTTCATTTAATCAAAGTGCTAAGAATTTTGTCCAGTGTTCATTAAGGAATTTATATCATCTTCACTGTTCCTAAATTATTATATTTTCTAAATTTTACCTTTTCTAGGTAATATCTGAACAACTATTTCCTGTAAATGTGTTTCCAAATATAAGACATAATTTTAAGCAAGTAGATCTATATTTAATAGCTTTTACACCAAGTTTTGACTAGATTTTTACCGTGATTGGATTTGTTTATAACCTTACTTTCAGTGTTTCAAGAAAAATTAATATTATCAAAATGGCCACGTTATCAAAGGCACTATACAGATTCAATGCAATAACAATTATAATTGTTATTCAAAATATTGCAATAAATACTAGTACAATGTTTATTAATGATAGTAATGGATTATAATGCACATAACAGCTTATATACATGATTTTATTTTATATTCATTCAAGTTCATTAAGGTGAATAAGGGTTATTATTTCCTTTCTATAGAAAATGCATGAGAGACTAGGAAAGATTAAATAGCTTACATAAATATTTCACAGTCAGAGTGAAGCTTTGATAATGGAACTAGTGACAATGAGAAAGCAAAAGTGGGTTTGGTGAAAAGGGTCAGGAAAACAGGATTTTGAAATTTTATGGCATTAGAAATTTTGTGGCTGTGTGAGCTTGGTTAAATAATTAAACCCTTTGAGCTTCAGTTTCATTGACTGTCAAACATACATTATAGTAACAACCTGCAGAAATGTTGTTAAATGTAGAAATAATATACTTAAAACAAACAGAAGAGGCATGGCATCCCTGAGATTGTTATTAAGGGTTAGATATGTGGTTTCCCCTAAAAGCTCATGTGTGAGACAGTGCAAGAATTTTTAGAGGTAGAATGATTAAATTATAAGGGGCATCATTTAATCAGTGGATTAATCCACCTAGATGGCAGCAACCATAGGCTGAGAGCGTGTGACTGGAGAAGCACATTGCTGAAGATATGCCTTAGGGTTTACATTTTTTCCTTGGTAAGCAGAACTTCCAAGTTGTCCAGTTCTGAGCTGCTTTCCTCTGCAACACCCTTCCACCATGATGCTCTCCCTCACCTCAGGCCCGGAGCTATGGATTTGGCTGATTATGAACTGAAATTGTGAGCCAAAATAAAATTTTTCTCCTTTAAGTTGTACTTGTTGGGTCTTTGTTCATAGCAACACAAAATTGACTAACAATTATCAATAAATTATAGTTCATATCATTGTCACCACTCCCTTAGGAACATAGGCTAGTGTGTCTTTTATTGACATGAGAAAACGATACCTGTAGGTCTTCTCAGTGTGGACACCCTTGGCTTCCAATACTAAAAATGTAATCTGATAAGCCAGCAAAAAAGAAAAAAAAAAACAAAACTCTTGGCTTTGAAAATTTTACAGCAGAAGAACAACTTTTCTAAAAACATTCAATTGAAAAACTTTTATCTACACGGGTGGAGATTTTTTCTCAAAAAAATTAGATAACAAAAAGTAGAATGGAGTAAAGGGTTACATTGAGTCTTAGACATATTAGAGTTCAATACATCCTGACATTGCTCTGTTCCAAAGATTCTATTGGAGACACCCAGAATGGACCAAGCAGAGACCAAGAAGCAGGGTTCTTGGACTCAAGATCATCAATGATAGAATTACATAAATTTGAGGGAGAAGCAATCCAAGTACTTGGGATATTGAAAGAAAAGTTTTTACTATATTGGGAAATGGCAAGAGTAGGAGCTCTTCCAACAGCATTAAGATTGCTGAAGAAATGTGAAAAATACTCTCCAGTTTCTTTCCTTTTAGTAAGAGGCATGTGTCCAGCATATTTCAAAGGGCTGTTATTCTCTTCTTCCATGACTATCTGAAAAAGTTTTCACATATATCTGAAGCATAAAAAAGCTAACAGGAAATTACCTTGGGCATCACACCAAAGATATTTCTCATTTTCAATTAATTGGCTAATATTGAAAAGCCAACAAACAGGAGAAGACAAAAGTAAACAGAAATTGAATATCCAGTGAAAGGAAACCCTGTGAGTCACATCGTGTAAACACAGCAAAATTTCCAACTGTAACAATTCAAATGTTCATCAAAAGCAATAACAGATTAAATGTAGTATTGTTTTGATATTATGATAAAATTTCTTACAGGGAATTGGCAACCTTGGACTGCAAGTCATTGCATTAACTTGCCAAGATCTTAGCTTGTATTCATTTACCTTAGAAAAGGAAAAACATTCACACAAATAAACGTTTACTTTTTTGTGAACACCATTTTCCCTATCCTTTCTCTGCTCATATACTGCTTCTGGTATTGTCATCCTGCAATTCATTTGTGTGTTCATTCTCCTTAATATATTACCTTGTACCATTATTTAATTAAAGAATAACTACAGGACATTGACATAATAAAATACTCGGGTGAATGAGCAATTCACATTCAAATGAAAAGAATTTGGACTCAGCTGTGCAAGGGAAAGTGATCACTTTCAATGAATACATCCCAGGCTTGGAGAACAATAGCTATCTTCACAAACGACATAAACATGTTTGACTTTGAAAGGTTGGAAACATTGTGCCTTTCTCATTCATAAAGGGACAGAAATTTCTAATTATAAGATAACTTAAAAGTGCCATGTTGACTTAAATAAGATGTTCAAGGTCTTTTATACATTTTATAAATGACAAAGCAGGCAACACAGGAGCAGACAATAAAATTATGTAGTGAAAAGTGTTTTGTTGCAAAAATTAGGCTAGAAGACCCAGCACTAGTAATAAAGGATTTCTGTATGTACTAAATTAAGCTCTCTGTTTACATAGGTTCACAAAACAAAACAAAGTTTTCAATGTGATGGAAGGGATACATGACGAAGCATAGAATCAGATTATGTATTTTTCTTAGTTTTTGAATATTGGAGTACTAAGATATTTATACTAAAGTTAGGATTAGATTTTTTTAAGGAATAACACAAGAACATTTCAGGATTTGAAAGTTAATCTCATTCTTTGATGTCAGTTGTAGATTGGGTCCTAATTCGTCAAATTCAATGTGAATGAGGTCTATTGTAGATGGTGTCTTAATCCATTTTCGTTTGTTCTGACAAAATACCTGAGGGTAGGTGCTTTATAATGAGATTGGTTTAGTTCCCAGTTCTGGAGGTTCTAGAGCATGGCACCACCAATAGCTCAGCTCTGATGAGGGCCTGAAGGCCAAGAACTTCACAGTGATGGGAGGGTGTGTGAAAGGAGTAAATGGCATGCACATAAAAGGATTAGGAGCAGAGGCTGGGAAGGCTGCTCAGCAGTTAAGGTGCTTGCAGCACTTGCCTTGCACACACAGGTCTGCGGGTTCAAACCCCAGCACCACGTACACAATGAAGTGTTGGAGCAATGAAAGCCACATGAAAAACTAAGTAGAATTGACTATCTCTCTCTCTCTCTCTCTCTATATATATATATATATATATATATATATATATATATCTCTCTCTCTCTCTCTCTCTCTATATATATATATATATATATATATATATATATATATACCTCTCTCTCTCTCTCTCACTTAAAAAAAAAAATAAGGCTTAGGAGGAGAACCCAGATTTGCTTCCAAAAACCTACTGTTGCAAAAACTAATCCAGGTTCATAAGATTGATCAATTCTTACAGAATTTATCTATTCACAATGGTGAGTCCCACAACCTAACTGCTTTCTAATAGCCCCAGTATTCATACCATAACATTCTTCCCCTCACCCTCAAAGTTTATTTTCTTCTCATAATACAGAATATATTCATTTCATCCCAAGCTTCAGCTCACTGTAGCATTGTTTCAGATATTTTAAAAATATGATCATCTATTGAGGGACATCCAAGCTGCTTCTGTAACCTGCCTATTGTAAATTGTGCTTCTGTAACCACTGATATTCATGTATCCCTCTAGTACACTGATTTTCATCTTTGGGATAAATACCAAGGAGTGGGGTACCTGGGTCTTACAGTCATTCCATTTCTCATCTTTTGAGGAGTCTCCATACTACTTTCCAAAGTGATTGTGCTACTTTCCCATTTTACCACAAATATTTAGTGTACCCTCTCCACACATCCTCTCCCGCATTTATTTGTATGGCTGATGCTTGCCATTCTATTTGGAATAAGATGACTCTCAGTATAATTTTAATATGCATTTCCCTGATTGATAAGATTATTAATGATTTTATTAAACATATGTGGGACATTTATATTTCTTCTTTTGAGAAATGTTTGTTTAGTTCATTTGCTCATTTATTGATTAGGCTATTTATGTAATTATTGGTGTTAAATTTTTTGAGTTCTTTCTATATATACTCTCTATATAAATCTCCTGTCACAAGAAGAGCTGGCAATCTATATGATCTCTCTTCATACTCTTAGTTCCTTTGCTGTGCAGAAGCTTTTTAACTTGGTGACATCCTACTTACTGATTCTGGGTTTTACTTCTTAGGTTTTAGGAGTCTTTCTGAGGATGTTGTGCCTGTGCCAAAATGCTGAGGTGTTGATTCTACATTTTCCTCTAGCCGTTGCAGTGTTTCTGTTTCTGGGCTAATTCCTTGATGTTTGACCAATTCAGAGTTGACTTTTGTGCAGGGTGATAGATAAAGATCTAGTATTATTTTTCTACATATGGATGCATAGTGTTCCCAGCACAACTGTTAAAAAGGCTGTGCTTCCCGTGTACGTTTTGGCAGCTTTGTCAATTTCGATGACTGCAAGTATGTGAATTTGTCTCTGTGCCTTTATTCTATTCCACTGATGTTCATATCTGTTTTAATGTACCATGCAGTTTTTATAACTATGGCACTGTAAGGTATTGTGATGTCACCAGCATCACTCTTATCGCTCAGTATTGCTGTGACTATTCTGGGTCTTTTATTCTTCTGTATGAATTTCAATATTGTTTCTTCCTAGTTCTGTGAAAAATGTGATTGATTTTTTGATGATGATTATAAAGAACCTATATATTGCTTTTGATAATATGAGCATTTTGACAATATTAACTATGCCTAAGCAAGATCATGAAAAAATGTTCCTTTTTCTAAGGTCTTCTTTAATTTCAATCTTCAGTGTTCTATAATTTTTACTATAGGTCTTTCACCACATTGGTTAGATTTATTCCAAGATATTTTTTAAGCTATTATGAATGGAATTGTCTTTCTGATTTCTTTCTCAGCAGCTTCATTAATGGAGAGAAAGTAATTGCTTTTTGCACATGGAGCTTATATCCTGCTACTTTTCTAAATGTGTGCATCAGCTCTAGAAGTCTTTTGCTGGACATTTTTGGGCCTTATAAGTACAGAACCATGTCACCAGCAAATAGAGATAATTTGACTTCCTTTCTTCTTTGTAAACTTTCAATTTCCTTTTTTTGCTTGATTGCTCTGGCTAGTTTTAAGAACCATTGAGGAGGAGTAGTAAGAGTAGATGTTCTTCTCTTCTTCCTGATTTTAGATTCATTGCTTTCAGTTTTTCTCCACAGTCTGATATCATCTTTGAGTTAATTATAGGCTTTATATTGTTGAGGTATAGCCCCTTTGTTCCTAGCTTTTCTAGGGTTTTTTACCTAAACGGATGAGGATTTGGTTACTGAGGGGTTATACACGTTTGCAGATATTTCTTTCCTTGCTTTTTCATGTATTTCTATTCTGAAATTTGCCAATCTGCTGGAATGGATCTTTCTCCCACCGTTGACTAGAAGACACTTTAGTAGGCTGCTTCCATTTTACTATATGTTCCCAGTCACTCAGTGAAATTCTTCTGCTCATGACACTCAAAGGAGCACCAGAGTCCTCCCAGAGTTCCCCCAGTTTCTATGAATAAGCTATCACCTGTTCAGACGCATTTTTTACCAGTTTTTCATCATTTTAAATTGTGGACTTCTATAAAGCTCAGGACATAAATGAAATGCATCCAAATTCTTTACACTTGGGTGACAAAGACGGCCTTTACTGCAGTTTTCAAGAGAATAGTGCACATTTCCATCTGAGACTGCGTAAGCATGGCTACTCTGTCCACATTTCTCTCAGCCTTCTTTTCAGCACTGCTTAATTCATCTCTAAAAAGTTACAGTTCCTACTATGTGTCCTTATCCCCTAGGTCCTCACCAGAGTTTCTTGCAATGTCACTATGGCAATACAGCTGTTTTCTAGTCTGCTTCTCTAAATTCTTCTAACCTCTGCACATTACACAGTTCCAAATCTGCTTCAAATTTTCAGTTCTTATTATTGGCAATATTCTACCCTTCTGTACAGATTTCCTATCTTAGTGCCTTTTGTGTTCCTACACCAAAACGCCTGAAACTAATAACTTATAAGTGAAGAGGTTTCCTTGGCCCACAACTCTGGTAACTGGAAAGTCCAGTTAACTGGACCCCAGCTTGTGTGGCAATATGGCAGAGAAGATGAAAGGGAACAGACTGAGTACAAAAGGTGCCAGTGCCTCAAATAGTCTCATTCTGTAACAGCTCATTCTCATGGGCTCTAATCCAGTCCCATAAGACTTGACGTGCTCCACCCTCGTGTGAGCATGAATTCATTCGTGAGGATGAAACTAGCAGAAACTACTTACTGTCCAATAGTCCTCATCTCTTTAAAGCTTCTGTCATCTCAACACCACCAAATTGTGGATTAGTCTTCCAGCATATGGACTTTTTGGGTTAAGTCATTTTCAAACCATAGCATATCATTTCTAAGTAGTTTTAAAAAATGCACATTGAAATTCAATATGATCATAAATGTAGCTATGAATAACTGCATTCCTTTTAATGTAAATGTGAATTTCTGTTTTGTGAAATGAAGCTGCAATTTTACTTTATTCATTAATAGGAAATTAATATTCCCAGAGAATAGATTATATTCTACAATGAAGACTCAACTCAAATATTAAAGTTATCACTATCTAAGTGCTAAAGTTATGATACAAGCTATGATATAATTGTTTTGCTCATTTCTAAATAACCTTTATTTTTTGCTGTTCATAATACTAGTTTGGAATCAATGTTAACAATTAACTTCATCTTGATGGAGGCCAAAAGATCTGAAGTATTGCATTAACTAGGAAAATAGAGAAGGATAGCAACTTTATCCTTTATTTTTGTTTTGGAAAAGTTTTAGCTATCTAATTTGCAGTTCAGTACCAATATTTCTAAACTTGTGCTTATCAAACAATTAAGGAATGACTGATACTCTTGAATAGTTGTTATGGTTTGAATGTGAGGTTTCCCCCAAAAGGCACTTGAAAGGTAGGTGTAAAACTGAGGCTAAGGAAGTGGCTGTTGTTAAATACATCACCACCATTAAAAAAATGCTAAAGTGTTTGCCCAGAAGCAAAAAGAAAGATTACTTCAGGGCATCTCACAAATTGGCAAGACCACACTCATCTCAGGCACAAGGAAGTAAAAAAAACGTTTGAGAAGAGGCTAGTGGGGCACCCTTCTTGTACAAAGGGGGCTAGGAAGGTTTTTTAATGTGGTCAGCCACCCAAGCACTCAGAAGCTACTGCAGCCATGGTCCCTGGAGGTTTGGCTACCACTGAGATGGCTGCAGACCTTGGTGTCAACTACGCGGTGCTGGTAATGGAGGATTATGGGACACTGGAGTTATGGGGTCACCAAAATTTGGAAGGAAGGATTGGGGAGCCAGGCAGTGTCCTAGGGTTGGAGTTCCTGAGAGGGTGATGCATGGAGATGTGAGAAAGAAGCCGAAGCTGCAGTGGAGACACTCCAGATTGAGAAATGCTAATACCATGGAATGACTCCTAAGGAAAACTGCAGGAATTGAACACAGACAATCCAACACAGAGGTCTTGTGGAAAGCAGCCAGCAGGCAATAGAGCAGAACTACACAAAACCATTGCCAGGCATGGAACTCACTACAGGACTTGTTTGCCCAGCTGGATTTAAGACTTGTTTTGGTTCCATCCCTTCTTTATATGCCCCTATTTGTCTGAATGGAAATATGTACTGTGTGCCTTTGTATATAGGATATTTGTAACCTGATTTAGTTTTTTTACAGGGGTTCACATATAGAGTTTACCTGGAGTCTCAGAGGAGATTCTGAACTTGGACTTTTGGGCAATCTTGGGGATATGGGGACTCCTGAAAATGGACTAATGTATTTTGTGTTGTCACATTATGATGAGGTTTTGGGAACCAGGGGTGGAATGTTATAGTTTGAATGTGAGAAGTCTCCAAAAAGTTCACATGTGACAAGTCAGGAAGGTTGAGGTGCAATGATTGGGTTTTGAGAGCCTTAATCAAAGCAGTGAGTTAATCCCTTGATAGGGGTTAACTGGCAAAACAGGGCTGAGGCTGTTGTTCAATGGTAGAGCACCCACAAATTCAATCTCTAGTATCTCTCTCTCTCTTTCACACACACACATGCATGCACAGATGGAGAATGGGAAAAGAATGCTTTCTTTGTTGTGGTTTGAATGTGTTCGGTGTCCCTCCAGAGCTCACATGTGACAATTTGGGAAGGCTAAGGGGAAACGATTGGGTTATAAAAGGCTTAGCCAATCAGTGAGTTAATCCCCTTATAGGGATTAACTGGCATCTGTAGGCTGGTAGGCTATGGCTGGAGGAGGTGGGTCATTGGGGGGCGTGTCTTTGGATTTTATCCATTTTGTATTTGGAGTGGAGTCTCTCTGCTTCCTGGAGCCATGCCTTAACTTGCTTCCCTCTGCCACATTCTTCCAAAATGATGTTCAGCCTCACCTCAAGCCCCAAGGAAAGGAGACAACCTTCCATAGACTAAGACCTCTGAAACCATGAACACCTAAATAAAAATTTTACCCTAAAATTGCTGTTCTCAGGTCATTTAGTCACAGCAGCAAAAAAAATCAACTAAAACATTAGTGTTCTCCTTGATGTAGTCTGTTTGCCTATCACAGGTTCTTGCTCTTTTTCATTTCTATTGCTCCACCTCCATCTAAAGTAACCTCCTCTTCTATCTTTTATGCACATTTAATAAGCAGGGCAGCAGTGAACCAGGAAGATAGAAAGAAAACACACTGATCAAGGCAAATATAATTAGTATAGCATCTATAACTTAATCTATATAATAGGCATAGAATAGAAACTTTATAACAGTGTTGTCTGTAAGATTAAATGTTATAAAGAATGGAAATGTTTTATTATTTAATACTCCAATTTAAAGCAAAAGGATATTGAATTAGAGAGGTTGAATGAATTGTTCAAGTTTCCATAACTTGGAAGTTGACAAACTGAGATCAATTCTTGGCAAAATGACTAAAAAATTTATATTAAAGCACTCTATTCATTAAAAAAATCACAATCAATTATTAAGACTGCTTGAACCAGCCTCAGCAACTTAGCAAGATCTGATTCAAAATAAAAAGTAAAAAAGGATAGGGATGTGGCTCAGTTGTTAGTTACCTCTGGGTTCAATCCCTGGTATAAAAAAATTTTTTTTTAAATGAAAAGCTGCTTGAACATAGTTTGATTAAAAGAGTAATTTATCAAAATCTATAAAATCTGTGGCTATCTAAATTAGAAGATGTAGTTCAAAGTACTTAAAGCAAGCCAATAAAGTTTTCTTCATATATATATATATATATATATACACACACATATACGTATATGTATATATATATATATATATATATATATATCTGTTGCTATTGAAATTGTGGAGTTCAGATTTCTAATCTAAAGTGAAAGAAGTTTAGAAGTGATCACTCCATCCTAACAAAAAATAAAAAGATGAACAAACTAAAATATCAACAACTCTTAATATTTGTAATAAAGATGAGGTCATAGGTCAAACCACTACCCACCAAATTAGACAGACAGGTGGGTGCATGTGCAGAATATGTAGGGGGTGGTGGTGAAAGTCTTTGTGGGAACTACAGCTGGAGTGGGAAATGACGAACTAGAATTTACAAATTACTGGAGCCTCAGTGTGGATGTCTGAGAGATAAAGGCTAAAACAGAAACCAGCCATACAAGAGGACTCTCACAATTTTATGAATTTTATTACTTAGAGAACTACCATGTTCTAATAGTGAACAAGAGAGAAAAATCCACTCATGTCCCTGGAAGGGTAAGGGAAAAATGAACAACCTTGAAAAAAGCTCAGAGCATTCTATTCTTTTTAACAAAGTCTTCCCTTGTGAGAAATTAAAAGATCTTAAATGTTAGAACTTTTGTAGAGGTTAACTGACCTTGAATAATATATTCAACCCCAGCTGACTATAGCCTTCCAACTGGAGAAAGTGAAATACCTAATTCAAACCCTTTCTAGCCTTCTACATGAAGAAAAAAATGTACCTAACTTCAGCGAATTCTAGCCTTCTGGTCCTACCTAGAGAATAAAGAAATGAGAAACACTTGTGAAGTATTGAGTTCCAGAGGCACAAGCACAAAGAAAGACTGAGGCTTCATCATCAGAATGTAGAACACTTCCTTCTCCCCAACACTTAACATCATATTATTAAGTCCTATTTTTAGCTGTTACTTTTACATGGTACATCATATCTGGCTATAGAACAAATTACAAGGAACATGAAAGGGCAAAAACACCATTTTAAGAGACAGAGAAAATATCAAATAAGACTAGATATGTCAGGAATATTGGACAAGTCAGAGTAGGCATTTATTGGAATTCTATTCAACTATGATTAGAATGTTGTGTGTTCTATTGGATAAATTAGATAGTACAAAATACTAAATGAACAATTGAGCAGAGAGAAGGAGATACAAAAGATGAATCAAAAAAGTAGTAGTGATTAAAAAAACTTATGGTAATGGAAATGAAGAATATCTATTATGAATTTCAGGTGTGTGCCACCACCCCTGGGGGAATAAGTTTCTTAACTTTAGACAGAGCAATCTTCAAGAATAAAGGGAGGACTGGAGTGGTGGTTCAGTGGTTATGGCACTTGCCCAGCATGCACAAGTACATGTGTTCAAACCCCAGCACCCACATATACAACTAAGTGTCAGAGCAATGAAAGCCATGAGAAAAATTCAATAAAAATTGATTTTGTCTCTCTCTCACTGTTCTTCTTTCCTTAAAATAAATAAATAAAGGGCGCTATCACAAAGAGAGGCATCGCATAGTGATGAAATAGTTGATTCTCCAAGACAATATATCAGTGTTAATGTGTATGTACCTAGCAACAGACCCTCAAAATATTTGAAGAAAAGTTAATAGGACCATAGACCAACTTCTTCCAATAACAGATTATACATTCTTTTCAAGTTCACATAGAATATTCTTTAGATAGAACATATTCTGGGCCTTAAAATACATCTTAACAAACTTTAAAAAAATATAAACTACATAATGTATATGCTCAGGCCACAATGAAATTAATCTGTAAATCAATAATGGAAAGATACTTTGGAAATTTATAAGTACTTGGATATTAAACAACAGACTTCTGAAGAAACATGAAAAAAATCTCAAGGGAAATTAAAAATATTTTATTTTAATAACAATGAAAACAGCTTATTATAATTTGTGGGATTCAGCAATACTAGTGCTTCTAGGAAAATTTATAGTATTGAATATATATAGTAGAAAAGAAGAAAGATATATAATAAGCTAAATGTTCATCTTATGAAGCTAGGGGAAAAAAGCTAGTGAAAACCAAAGAAAAAAGAAGAAAACATAATAGCAGTTAGAAGAGAAATCAATGAAATTAAAAACATAAAATCAATGAAATCAAGAGAAGTCTCTTTGAAAATATTAATAAAATCAACAGACTCTAGTGAAGCCAACAAAGGGGAAAAAAAGACAGTACATAAGTAAAAGGGGATATAACTACACTCTGGTTATAACAGAGAATTAGAAGGCTTTTGAAAAAAATCACTGACTTCACTTAGGCCTCAGATGCCTAATGGGTAACTAAAAGCAGGATAAAGTTTGGTATCTCGGCTATTGTATTGTATCAGTCTCCTTTATTATCTTAAACCTTGGGTCAGATTCTTACTAATTCTACACTGAGACACATTAATTATGTAATGAGCACAGTGCTAAATTTCTCTAACCTCTTATCCTCCTTCAGTACTTAATAACACCAACATAAAAGTAACTAAGATATTTTCAAGACATATGGAGACATTCTACTTTCAGATCCCTGGAGTGATACTTAGATATTTCCAGTCATTGCCCTAAATATATAGTCACCTTTGATGATAAGAACAGCATAGCCCTGCACACACATCACCCAAGAATGAGATTACCCACCCCAAACAGGAACAATAATCCCATGATAGGAATCAAGACTTCCCCACTAAGCAGGAACAATCACCTTATGAGAATCAGATTGTCCCCCAAAGCAATAAGGACTTCTTCATAGCAATTTGCAGAATTAGTCCTGAGATAATGATCAACCAGATCACAGTCTGAGAAGGATGTCTTACTGTTAGATATGTAATCGCCCCAACCATACAAGACTCCAACCCATAATGTGTTTCCCTTTTCTATAAATTCTCAAAGTTCTGTCATTCCTTGAAGACAGATCTTGTTGTAACTATACGCTTTATCTGCTCCTCATAGAATGGGCTGTGCTGATTAAAGCTTTTTTCCTGCCCTTTACCAGTGCTCATCTCTTTTCTGGCATATTGGAATGGGTGGGCAGCAAGATTTTGTTAGGATCATTGGAGCCATGACCTTAACTCAAGGACTTCAATAACACCATTGTAATTAAAAGGGTAATGGAAGCTATTTACAAAACTATGCTTATAAATGTGATAATCTAGAAGAAATGAATAAATTCCTTTAAAGACATAATCTGCCAAAATCATCCACGAAATAATAGAATCTGAATAGGTCTACATCTATTAAAGAAATTGAGAAAATAATTAATGACCTTTTAAGACAGAAACCACCAGGCACAGATGTGTTGCACTACGCATTTAAGTACAAAATTATATCAATTCTCTGGAATCATATTCAGAAAATAAAACCAGAGGTAACACTTCCTAACTCAGTCTATAAGGTCAGGTTTAACCTAATATCAAAATCATAGAAGAACTTGAGTGAGAAATACTATGATCTAACATATCTCATGAGCTTAGATGCAAAAGATCCTTAATAAAATATTAGCAAATCAAATTATAAAATATTAAAAATAATTATACACCACATTCATGTGGAATTATCTGAGGCATGGGATACTGGTTTAATATTTGAAATTCAGTTAATCTAATTGATCATACTGAAAGATATGCTAAAGAAGAAAAAAATACCTGATCATAATAATAGATGCAGGAAACACATTTGACAAAATCCAGCATCCATTCATGATTTGAAACAAGAAAATGAAGTAAACAAGGAATAGATGGAAACTTCTTCAATTTGATAAGGACTAGTATTAAAAAAAATTATATGTTAACAACATACTTATTGGTGAGAAGAAAGAAGGTTTCCCACCAAAATTACAAAAAATCTAAGAAAGTCTACTCTAAACACGTAAACATTCTACTGCAAAGTTCTAGCTAATACAATAATAAAGAAAATGAAAATTTCTACTCTCTGAATAGGGAGAAACAAAATTGTCTTCGTTCATAGTTGGGATGGTCGTCTATGTAGAAAACCCAATAGAATCACCAAAACTGCCCTGAAAGTAACCAACAATTATGGCAGACTGCACAATACAAAGTTAATATACAAAAAAATCATTTTCCTTATATAATCAGTGAACAAGTGGAATTTGAAATTATAAGTGCAATGCCGGGGCTGGCGCAGTGGATCGGTGGTTATGGCACTTGCCTGGCATGCGCAAGTACACAGGTTCAAATCCCAGAACCCACATACACAACTGAGTGTCAGAGCAATGAGAGACATATGAAAAACTCAAGAAAAATTGATTCTCTCTGTCTCTGTCTCTGTCTCTGTCTCTCTCTCTCTCTGTCTTCTTTCTTAAAAATTAAAAAAATAAAAAATAATAAAAATAAAAGTGCAATGCCTTTTAATTTGACTGACACTTTGGCTCAATGACAGAGCTCTTGACTAGCATGTAAAGGCCAAGAAAATAAATGAAACAAAATAAAAACAAAATACATTTACATTATCACTCCATCAAATCAAAATACTTAGATATAAATTTAACAAGAGACCTAGACGATTTATTTGAGAAAAAATATAAAATTGAAAAAATAAGGCAAAGAAATACTAAATAAATGGATATTCCATGCTTGAATAACAAAAGGCTGTCAAAGTGATATTGTTCCCCAATTTTGTCTATAAAGTCAAGGAAATCTCAGTAAAATTCACACCGAGTTATTCTGTGAATGTTGATAAATCGATTCCTAAGTTTATATGGAGAGGCAAAGGATTCAGTACAGCCAACAAAATATTGATAGAGAACAGAGCTGGATAACTGATGCTACTTGTTACAGTTTGGATGAAAGGTGTCCCTCAAAAAATCAATATGTGAAACAATGCAAAAAGCTGAGAGGTGCAGTGATTTGGTTATGAAAGCCTTAACCCAATCAGTAAAATAATCCCCTGAGAGGAATTAATTGGGTGGTAGCTGTAAGCTGGTAGGGTGTGGCTAGAGGAAGTGGGCCATTTGGGGTGTACCTTTGGGGTATATATTTTATATCTGGCAAGTGAAACGACCCCCAAGTCTCTCTACTTCCTAGAAATGCCTTGAGATGCTTCTCTCCGCCACACTCTTCTGCCATGATATTCAGCCTCACCTCCATCCCCAAGGAATGGAACTGGCCTTCTGTGGACTGTGACCTCTGAAACCATGAGCCCCTAAAGAAACTTATCCCCTAAAATCGTTCTTGTTCTGTCATTTAGTCACAACATCTAACAAGCTGACTAAAACATTACCTAACTTCAGGACTTAGCATAAAATTGCAATAATAAGACAGTGTGGTGTTGGTGAATAAATAGACAGATAATGGAACAGTGTAGTCAGGCCAGAAATAGATCCACAATAAGTATATCAACTGATCTTTCACAAAGGAATAAAAGCTCGTGAAACACAACTTTTGGGAAAAAGATAATTCTTTCAAACAAATGGTCCTTGAACAAATACACATTCATGATGAAAATAAAGTTCTGGACACAGACTACACAAAAGCTGAATTAGACCATAAACCTAAAGGTAAAATGCAAAACCATAAAACTTCTGATAAAAGGTGGCACAGAGGAAAAACTAGATAAACTTGGGATAATTTTTAAAAGAAAGAGTTCACACACTGAACGTTGTTAAGGTAAGTTTCTGCTTTGTGAAAGAATGTCAGGAGAATGAACAGATGAGGCTCAGACTATGAGACAATATTTGCAAAATACATATCTGATAAAGAACTCTTCCAAAATGTACAATTGACTCTTAAATTCAACAATAAGAAAATATACAATATGATGAAAAGACAGGCTAAAGATCTTAACAGATACCTTAACAAGGAAGATGTACAGTCAGCACTTAAAAATGAAAACGTTCTATATGCAAATTAAAGCAATGAGATAACACTGCATACCTGTTAGAACGGCTAAAGTCCAGAACACTGGTAATACCAAATGCTGGTAAGGATGGGGAGCAACAGGAACTCTTTCCCATTATTGATGAGAACGCAAAAAATTATAGCCTTTTTGAAAAACAGTTGGACATTTTCTTAAAAAAAGAACTAAACATATGCTTACAATAAGATTCAACAACTGAAGCATGATATTGGTCAAATTATATTGTTTTATTGTGTGCATGTGCAAATATATTATGACAAATCCCACCATTATATATCATTATACTGCACCAATAAAAAATGGAAAAAATCTAACAATTGTACTTCTTGGTATGTGCTCAAATAGGTTTAAAATTTATGTCTCAGTGAAAACCTGGGCATGGATATTTATAGCAACTCTGTCTGTGATTTTAAAACTCAATCAACCAATGTGTCATGGAGTGGAAGAATGGATAAAGTGTGGTAAATCCAGACAATATAATATTCAGCACTAAAAGGAGCTATCAAGCCATGGAAAGATACAAAGTCATCAGCATGGACATTATTTAAATTTATAAGGCTGAATAAGTAAGTGTAGATTGAGAGATGAAAAATCCCAAGGACTGAGTTCTAGACCATTTTAAAGTTTGAGTCAGGAAAAAAAGATTAGGAACCAGAAAAGAAAAGGGTAATGGAGGAAACAATTCCGAGTTAAAAAAGAAGCATGCACTATGGAAAAAAAAAGTATTACTTACTAAACTTAACTAAGATCATGCTGGAGCATTAGTTCCTATATTTAGCAACATGTTGGCCATTGGTTATATTAATTTCAGAGGAGCAGTGTGGATGATATCTTCATTGTAATAAATTTAAAGTAGACTGGTAAGAAAGGAATTGGTGGAAATGAGTATTGATTTTGAGGATTTTGTTATAACGATGAACAGTGGAATGGAGTTGTAGCTGTAATATCTTTGGGAACAAGAATATTCTTTTTAAGATAAGATACACATTGGCATGTTTGAATGGTGGCGAGGATAACCCAGGAAAGAGCATCTTGCTGATGTAGGAAACAACAAGGGAAGCTGCTGAATAAGAGATAGGGGTCTCTTAAACAACATCTTTGAGTAAGTTTCTAGGTGGAAAAGGTACCCTTAAAGAGTAACGGGGTGGAAGCGTCACTCAGTGGTACAGAGCCTCCCTAGCATGCAAATATCTCAGGGTTTGATAATCCAGCAGATAATGAATAAACAAACAAACAAAATACCATCCAAATACTAGAAATAATTGGTAATAAAAGGATGGAAACCAAAGTGTGTGGGTACAGATGATAGAAGGAGAGTAGATGTGATGGTGGGCATTCACTGGCTTGAAATTTTCAAAGATACCCTTGAAAAAGAACAATTTGATCACAATCTATGAACATTTTTGGTTTTCCTATTGTCCCCAATAGTATGGCGTGGGAGTTTATTGCCATATATACCTATATATTTTTTTTTCATTCACTCCAGCTTTCATCCCTGTAGAAATCTTTCCAAATTACTTGAATGCGTTAGCTCTTTTGATGGTAAATATCTTCACGGGAAACACAGCAATGGAGAAGCACAGCAGTACTGGAATTCAGCCATAAGCACCAGGAAACTCCCTTAAATCTCTGAGTCTGCGTTCTTTTCAACAGTAGCAACTTCTAACATGGGGTGAACACTGGAGTACCCAGAAATCCCTGCTTAAACTGAACGTAACAAAGGAAGCAGAAAAATAATGCTGGGAATGCACTGTTGCTCATCAGGTGTTCCATCAAAAATGTCCTCCCTGCGTTTCCCCTTGAACAAGCTGGCAGAAGCACCAACATAACACTGTAACCTGAGATAAGTCATGGATTGTTTTACTGAGTCACAGTATTACAAGTGTAAGGTTTAGCTTCTCTGACCACAGAAATAATTGTAGCCATCAATGGAAATGATCCAGTTTTCGTAGTATTCATGAGAATACAGACAGATATTCAAAATAATTTCTAGAGGCAAATGTATTCCCTATTTCTTATGACATAATTTAGATAGAAAATAATATTCCCTGGTTTCTGTAAAGCTTCCATGTAGTTTGAAAAACAATGGAAATTTTTGTCCATAATTTAGGAAAAACAAATATGTTATCTTGGATTCAAAATGACCTTCAGGCAAGGCAAAACTGAAAGGTAACCTCCTGTACATATTTTCTTTTTAAGAGATCTTTAAGTTTTGGGGGGAAATGTTACTGTCTTTGGCTCAAGACTCTCACTACAAAATTCTATTGTGCTTTCTCATATTTGCTAACAGTTTGGTCTATGGAGAGAAATAATATGCATATTCATCACTGAGAGCATAAAGAAGTAAAATTTATTTGTTAAGTTCCTCCCTATTATCACCATACATTTGCATATTCTTAAAGCACTGGCCTAATAATAGGAGAATGGGAAGTGCTAGAATTATATTGCTATTAATTTTAGCCAGTTTTTAGCTTAACCATTGCAAATAGATGTACAGGGATGAATATAAAATGTAAGTAGGTATGCAGTCCATAATTATTAATGAAAAGGAAGTTATCACTTGATTTATACTGGTCCATTACTTACCTTTAACTTTATACTGATAGTATATTTTTAAAAGTTCAAATATGTGATATAAAAAATTGAAGTTCAGGTAACAATTTAAAGAAATTTTATGCCACATGAGTCAAAAGGAATAAAGCATTTTTAAATTTATATAAAATACCTATGGATCATCATTGACCTTTCAAAAAACGTTTTAAGCATCAACATTGAGACTCTTTTGGCTGAAGCATGATCAAAGAGCAATAAAGTGACTGAAAGAACTTAATGCATAATTTGAAGTATTTTAGTAATTTCATTTAGATGCTAATATATTTTCCGTCATCTAGATAAATTTACTATTATTTCAATGTACTGTAGCATTATATGACTCCGGGATCCATCTGGAATTACTTGTGGAGCATGGGCATGTGTTTCTGTATTTGTTTCAAATACGAATTACAACTCTTCGCTGTAAATCCTGTGTAGAACATTTAACCCATCATTTCTTGGTATGGCTTTAATCACCATAAATGTCCATTTATTCTTTTAAGGGTCATAAATATCCAGTTATTCTTTTTTCAAATAATTAGTTTTTCTTGTTATGGATAACTCTCTGGTGTGGTGTCTAATGTTGGTAGATATTTTATGTCTTTCAGATTCCTAGTTTCTGGAAGGATTTAATTAAAAGAAAGAAAAAACATTATGTCAAATGACTTAACACAGCTCCTATGTGATCTCAGCAAATTGTGGAATAAGAGACTCCTGACTCTCTTTTCACCCATGGATGCACCAAATATTCATCTGGTTCTAGATCAATCTCCCAAGACCAGTCAGAGATCAGTTGAGAGACGGTACTCATCAGTCAACTGAAAAAACATCAAATGGTTAGGAAAATTAGAGGCACACTCAAGCCTGGACATCTGTTACAGGCAGAGCAGCATAATCAAGAGAGAAATCCTGGATACTTTCTATTGCCTTTTGGAGAGGATGCTATAGATTTCAAATACAGTGACCTAACTCAAAAGTCATTCACTGACTCTTAATTTACCAACTCCATGGTGTAGGGATTAGACACACAGTCTGTCCAGAACACAGCTGCTCTCAAGAGCTTCCAGGATCTCCATCCCTTAGGAACAGTAGAGGAAAAGGCCTTAAAAAACAGAGCCCAAGGTTTCTCCTGGGAAAGTGTTTTCAACATACTATTTCAGTAGTGATTTGTTGTTTATTTTTTTTTATTAAAGAGTTGAGTTTTTCTACACTCATAAATGCTTATAAAGTAACAATATGATATATATTTAATCCAAATCCAGAGTCACCTGCACATCACCTATACTACACTCTCATAATTCTTCTATATTCCCTCCATAACAGCTAAAAAAATCTGCATATATTTATATACATATGTGTATGTATATATATACAAATATATATTTTGTATATACACACATATATATATATACAAAATTTTCAGAATTAAGTGATTGCATAAGTATTATTTGACTTCTCAGATGGTAAAGAGTATGTTACATTGTTGATTATCTCTCTAGACCCACCCTGTACTCCATCCCTCACCCTTCGTCCCTGCGTCTTCCCCCAACCACCTATCTATAGTTCCCCTAGATTATGTGTGCTTTGCATTTCCTGGGTCTAACACATAAGTTTGACAACCTTTCCCTCAAGCCAGGGTTTAGTTCCAGCCTCCAAAAATGAGGGAAAACATTCAAACCATGATTCTCTCGGTTTGGCTAATTTTGGTCAGCATGATTTCTTCCATTGCCACCTATTTACCTTCACAGGCCATAATATCATTGTTTCTAATAGCTGAATAGAACTCTATTCTATATATATATGCCAGAACTTTTGGATCCATTCATCCAATGAGGGGCATCTGGGTTGGTTTCATAATTTATTTACCTATTGTAAATTGAGCTGCTGTGAACTGTACTCAGAAGAGGGATAGCTGGGTGATATGATGGATCTAAATCTAATTTTTTGAAGAGTGTCCACACTGCTTTCCAGAATGACTATACCAGTTTGCAGTCCTACTGACAGTGTACTAATGTTCCTATCTCCCCACAACCCCTTCAACCACTTCAGTATCTGCTATTGTTTATGTGCTTCATCTCTGCCAGTCTGACTGGAGTGAGGAAGAATCTTAATGTAGTTTTGATTTGCATTTCTCTGATTACTAGAGATTTTGAACACTTTCTCATGTATTCATTGGCTTGCTCAATTTCCTCTGTAGAAAAGTTTCTGTTTAGCTCTTTGACCCATTTATTGATTGGATTGTTTATGATTTTGATATTAAGCTTTTTTAATTCTTTGTAAATTTTAGATATTAGTCCCCTGGCAGAGGAATCACAGGCCAATGATTACCTCTCATTCTGTAGATTCTTTCTTGACAGTTTTGACCAATTCATTGACTGAGCAAATCTTTTTAATTTCATGGCATTCCACTCATTGATTTTTGTTTTACTTCAATTCTTTCACTTTGGGAATCTTTATGAGAAAGTCTTTGCCTCCTCTGAAATGCTGGAGTATTGGTCCTAACTTTTCTTCTAGCATCTGCATGGTTCCTGGTCTAACTCCTGGTTCCTTGATCCAGGTTTTTACTGTTTTTGAAATTTTTTTTTTTATTTTCAATTTTTTTTTATTTGATTTTGGTGAAAGGTAAAAAATAAGAATAAAATTTCAGCTTTCTGCAAATCACCGTCCAGTGTTTCAAGCATCAATTTTTGAATAGATTGACTTTCTTCCATGTTATATTTTGACCTCTTTTGTCAAAGATCAGATGTTTAAAGATTTGTGGGTTTATCTCAGAGTCTTCTACTGTATTCCATTGGCCTTCATTTCTACTTTGAAATAATATCTCCTTTTTTATATTTGCTGAGATTTTCTTTGTGAAATAGAATATGATCTATTTTGGAGAAGGATTTATGTGTTGCTGAGAAGAAGGTGTATTCAACTGATTTGGGGTGGAATATTTTATAGATGTCTGTTAAGTCCTTTTGATGTATGGGATAGTTTAGACTGGTAAGCTCCTATTTTTTACTTTGA
>PVKS010026542.1:0-28524 GCA_004027875.1 Aplodontia rufa | reverse complement strand
TGATGGGCAGGGACAGCCTGGGGCAGCAAGAGGGAACCCCCAGGGTTCCTTCCAGAGGACTTCCTCGCTCCACACACAGCCCTCCTCCTTTCCACCTCTGTGGGGCCTGGTGATGAGGACCCTAATGGCCAGAGTTGCCTCCCTGAGCATGAGCCGCCTGCCCTGGCCTGCCAGCAGTCTATGCAGAGCGGAGAGGAGCGCAGAGGGTGCCAGGCCCTCAACCTGGCCTCCCAAGGTGCCCCTGTCTCCCCAGGTCTGGGGCCCCCATTCCTTCAGAGATGCTCTGCGCCCTGGGCCTGCCTGGCTGCCCTGCCCCTCCTCATAATCAGTGCTGCAGGATTTGCCAGCAGGAGGGTCCTGCTAAACCATGAGTGGGCTCCTTAGCTATGACCACCCTGGGGGCCAGGGCTCCTCCCCATGCCGCACGGTCAGCACCTAACCAGAAAGAGCACAAGTCCGGCCAGCTAGTGGAGGGCTACGGAGGAAGCAGCCTTCTGCTCCGGAAGCAGGCAGGTTTCCATGTTCATCTCATCCACCAGCAGATCAAGTGAGGACGGGAAAGATGCAGAGTGGGGTGAAACCAACACAGGGGAGGAGAGCAAGGGTAGGTCCCTGGGCAGCAACCGCAGGCGCTCCCAGAGGAAGACTAAGGAACACAGCGCAGCAAGAAGCACAGCCCAAAGCTGGCAATAAATGCACAGTTAAAAAGGGATGCACACATACATGCACACACATGCACACACACATGCACACACACATGCACGTACATGCACACAGGGCACACATGCACATGCATGCTTGTACACAAGCACATATACATATGTGCACACATACACACTCATGTACACACATGCACACATGAACAACACACACATGTTCATACATGCACACATGCATGCACGTTTTCACATACTGCAACATAGATGCACATGCATGTACACATAGATGCACACACATACACAGAAACACATGTATGAACATACACACACATGCACACACAAACAACACACGTACAAGTCCATGAATACACATGCATGCATGCACATATGTGCACACATACACACTGCAACATAGATGCAAATGCATGTACACACAGACGTGCGCACATGTACATATGTGTACACATATATGCACACACATGCACATATGTGTATGCATAGATGCACACAAGTTCATACATGTATACACATATATGCACACATGCACATACTGCACACATAGATGCACATGTGTGCGCATGCATGTGAGCGCGCACACTGAAAGGGCCCCAGGCAACATCCTTATCCCTGACCGAGCTAGTCTATCCTTTGCTTAGCTTAGTTTTATTTCTGTGTCCTATCTTTATTTGTAAAGTTTCAAGGATATGTTGTTTTATGTTTAATTTGTTTTGTTTTGTAATTTTCCAAGAAGGTGGGGGGGAGGTGGCGGATGTACTTTGAAAAGAGCTTGCAAATAGGACATTTCTCTCCCTGACCCCCACTACTTTCTTTTTTAGTATAAAAGCAGCACATGTTCCTTGTGCAAAATTTGGAAAAATCTAGAAAAATATAAAGAAGGTGAAAATTATACACATTTCTTCCTCTCAGCAATAACCAGAAAATTTATTTCTATGATTATTGTCATTGATCCAAAAGAAAATTAGGGCTCAACATGAATGTGATTTATTCCATGAAGTTAGGATCACACAGCATGTACTACTGCATACAATGCTCTTATTTACTGTGATGCTGTAGGATTTTCATACGGCACTAAGTAGTCCTTGAGAGCACGCTTCTTAGCAGCTACAAAACATTTTTTAGTGAATATGCTATAATTTCTATTTCTGTTTCTCTATTTGTAGATATCAAGGTTTCTCGTTTTTGCTCATCAGTCAGGCTGATGACTACCCTGTGCATAAATCCTTTGGGAACTTTCTGGTCATTTCTTTAAGGTACTTTCCTAGGAGGATTGCTGAGTTGAGGGAATGGGTCCTATGCTGTGCTCTCCTCTCCTGTATGAAACTCCTCCCTCGCCTCCCTCTCTGCCAGGAGACTCGTCATGAAAGACTACAAACACATCCTTCTCTTGGTGAAAAATATTATTTTATGATTTAGTCAGATACAAAAGGTATTGAATGTATTTGTGTCCAATTTTAATTTCTTTTCAAATTGCGTGCAGGTGTCTTTATGAACTGGATGCTGATGCTTTTCGTAGATTTGCAGCATTCCTCATGCTGCTGGGGTCCGTTGAGACCTAACTGGTCATCCGGGTTGCTCACTTCCCACTTTGTAAGTTGTCTTGCCATGTCATATGGGACTTCTTTTGATACTTTAAATATCATTGATCATGCAAATCCTCGTGGACTTAGATCTGCTGCTTGGTTCATTTTTTATTTCTTCTATTTATTTATTCTTTGGAATTCACCATCTTTGGGCAATGTTATACAGGATCATTGACAACAAAATATTTCTATTGTAGTATCTTTTTATATTTAACCCATTAGTTTGTTGAAAACTAATTTTACTGTGTAGAACAGCCAGACTCGCACTTGGGTTTTGTTTGTTTGCCGTTGTTGTTTTCCTTGTGCAAATTTGGAGATGCAGTTGGCTGAGCACCCCTCTTTTTCCACTGCGGTCTTCATTGCCTTCCTTACCCCATTCAGAAGTCTCAGGTACCCACAGGCTCTTTATCTGGGTGCGATAGTCTATTCTACAAATATGTTTAGATATTTTTGCCTTAGTAAAAAAAATGTTTTCTTTTAGCTTTATAATACATTTTACAAAATACACTGCATATTTATATAATATATACAGTATACGTATAGCATAATAGTTTTATAATATGTGATAGGTTGTTTTCCACCCCAACCTTTATTTAGTTTTTTTTTTTTTTAATTTTTTTTTAAAGAGTGAGGAACAGAAAGATAGAAAGAGAGAACTGATTTTATTTAGTTTTTCATGGACTTTCATTGCTTGGACACTTCATTGTGTACGTGGTGCTGGGGTTTGAACCTGCGTACTTGCACATGCAAGCAACCTCTGAGCCACCACTCCAGCCCCCCCCAACCTTTATACATTTTTAAAATCATCTTTGCAAATGCTGCAACTGCATTGGAACAATTTGTCTATTTCTTACATGTGAAATGTGAATTTATCTTCTGCCCAGAAGCAATTCCTGAAAATCTGTCCCAGGTAAACTGAGAGCATAGGTTGACAGAGATTGTACGCAGATGCTTACAGCAGTGAGAGTACTGGTAGCCAAATGTGAAGAGAACCGTAATATGCATCTGACTGGAGTGAAGGAGTTGGGTGCAGGGCACACAGGCAGGGGAGAGGCAGGGAAGGAAGAGGGTTCTGATGGGGCCTGGCGCAGGTCCCTGAAGGCAGTGCCAGTCCCAGGAGGCAGGTGCACCGTGGCTCCATTGGCCTGGAGGTCCAGGGAGATGGGGAGCAGAAGGGAGGTGCCCATAGCTGGGGGCACCAGCGTCTGCAGGTAGGAGTGCGTGGGAGCGTTCAAGCTGAGTCCCACCCATGGTTCACACGGTGAGTGGGGAACTGCAACGTGGAGAATTCCGAGGTGTGGGAATCAAGCCTCCAAGACCATTTCATTCAGCAGAGTTTCAGATGATTTTACACTCAGCTCTTGAGTCTCCCAGAAAATTCCATCCTCTCACATTAACATATAAGGAAAATATCTGTATCTGCACTCACAATTTGGCTCCTAGAAATGATACAGGTTCCTGCTGTGAGCTCTCTGGCATTACTAAGTAGACCCATTTTCTCCATTCCCCCCCTAAGTCTTTTCCTGTGGGAAGACCTACTCATTCACTTTGATTTATGTTCTAAGTTGTTGCCACAAATATTTAAAATTTGTTTTAGCCAGTATATGGACAACTAATTTTGTGTTTATTTAACCTTTCTTTCTTGTTTATATCATCACTTTCCTTTTTAAAGGGAAGATTGTTTGAAGATGCCTTTACTAGTTCAAGTACATGATTGTAGAGACTTCAAAACTTTATCGACCTCTTTCTAATAACAATTTGTTGCTCCCTCTTCCCTGGCTAGAACTGTCAGCATAAATTAAAAGAATAATGCTGATAGGAAATACAGTTGTTTCATTTCTGATTTTTTTTTTTTTTCTGGCATGAGGGGTGCTGAACCACCGAGCTCGATCCCAGTCCTTTTGATTTTTCTGTTTTGAGACAGGGCCTTGCCAAGTTGCCCAGATCGAACTTGATCTTGCAGTCCTCCTCCCTCAGCCTTCCATGTCGCAGAGACCACTGAGAACAGCAGATCACTCCTGATTTTAATGGGATATTTTTGTTGTGTTTTACCAGAAAGTCTACTGTTGACTTTCGGCTTGTGTTAACTTCTTTTTGAACTTTTTAATTTTGAAATATCTACCAACTCAAGGGAAGTTGCAAAAATAGCTGAGAGAGCCACTGTGTGAGCTTTGCCATGATCCCTCAGTTGCACCTTTACATCTTTTATCAAAATCCAGCTGGTCATGTGGGCGGTCACCTATGTGTGCCCCTGATCACAATGTCCCTCCCAATAGTACGTAGGTCCAGATTGTGATAGCTACATAGTAAGCATTCAAAAAGTATCCTTAATATTGTTTTTACTTACCAATTACTTTGTCTTTATATATATATATATGTACATATATAATTTTTATTGAGAAATTTATTTGTTGAACAGTCATACAGATTTTTAACAAAATAATATATAATGTATATAGATTCTGAAAATTTTATTTATCCCCAGGAGTGTCCACCCAGTTACCCACCCTTTCCAGGATAATCTTGTCTTTATGTAAAAAAGTCAGGCTGGGATTCTGGAATAAATTCTATTAAACCTATTCTATTAATCTAGGAAAAACTTTTGACTCTTCTATGTCACACATTCCAGTCTGTGAGCACATTCTTTCCCTTTCTTTCTCCCTCTCTTTCTCATGCTTTATTTACTTAGATCTCCTTCGATTCCTTTCAACCATGTTTTCTACTTCTCAGCATGCAAGTGCTAGATATTATTTTTTTAGATTTACAAATAAGTATTTCATTCTTATTAAGAAACCACAGAAAGAATTTGAACTTTTCATTTTGCTTTCCTAATATGCATTGCTAGTATGCAGAAAGACAGTGGATTGTCTGTTAGCCTGTGGCTTTGGACCTTGCTGAATTTCTTCAGTAAGATTTTGGCTATTTTGAATTTTGGGGATTTTTATGGCCTCAGATATGAGATGACTTGATACCTGTTCTCCCTGGCTTGGAGTGGATTATTCTGTACATACAAATTAGATCCCGTTGGCTTCTGGTGCCCAGGAGCTCCTCCTGCACCTGCTGGTCCTCTGTGTACAGATCCAGCCTTCTACCTCCATAAGTGAGTGACTCTGGGCAGTTTATGTGAGTTCAGTCAGTAGTATTTCCCTTTGTGACAGGCTTATTTCATTTAGCACATGTCCACAAGGTCTCCTCTGCTGTGGCATGTGTCAGAACCTACTTCTTTTTTAGGGGTGCATAGTGTTCCACTGTCCGGTCTCATTTTTGATGCTGTGGGTTTGTGTTCTATGTTTCTGCTCGGGAACTTTGGTGGTGTTAGAGAGAACTCTGAGCCACTGCTAACCATGCACCTGCTGAAACCAGGAGTCTCTAAAAGGCTTCACAAGTGCTGTATAAGCTGCATCTTCAAAAAAGCAAAAGTCCTATTTCTGAAATCAGCTTTACTAAAGAGAATAAAGGTGCTAGTAGATTCCATTTTGATAGAACAAATATTTTCTATTATGTAAATCCAATTAATCATCCTTTGGTTAAATCACAGAAAGCAGTAGAATAAACTGACCCATCACCTTTTTGCTGATATCATTCACTCCTAGATTTAATTGTTGGCCTATTGTGTGGGAAATTTGCAAAGCCGAACAACTTTAAGCTTTAAAGGAGTAAAAACAGAAAGGTTGTGATTTTAGGGGTGCATACGTACTGAGTGAGTGGCTACATGCTTCCTCTCTCTAGAATATGGAACATAAAGGCAGAGAAGGATGGATCGGGGATGAGGAAGGAGAGACACAAGGAGAGTGAGAGAAGGGAGCAGGCCCAGGGCTGGAGGGGAGCAGGGCAGGGAAGGAGGAGAATCTGTCACTTTGGCACCCGCAGTGCTGAGTCTGCACCCCTCAGTGACAGTCATCCTGCAGACACCCTGTAGGGACAGATGGTGACATGTGCAGGCTCAGGGTTCCACCAGTGACACCTGGGGCAGGTTGAGGCCACCGTGTCCATGTGGCAGTAGCTAACTTCCTAGATAGACGTGGATTTTCCCTCAGTTGTTTCTGATCTCTTTGTAGAGTCCAAGAATGAAGGAATTCCCTGAGGTGAGGAGGATGCTAGAGATGGTGTGGACAAAGGCTACCCCTGCTCAAAAGATGGCCCACGAAACAAAGGCTTCTGCCAGAGACCACTGCTGAAAAGGAAGACGGCTTTAAAATCCACGATTATCACAGAACCTTGCATTGCAGGACTTTCTACAAATACAACTCAGTCCAAACGCCTTCCTCAGGGTTAACGATCATCAGAGAAAGTTATAAACTAGATGTTTTTAAAATGCAAACGACCACTTTTAATCAAGCTAAAAGAACTCTCACTTTCTTATGAAAATGAACGCTGAGCTGATGTAAGTCCAGAAACATCGGAGCATCGAAATGTGCACAGCGCAGTGTCCCTGTCCAGCAGCCATTCAGCATGGCGCTCCCCGCCAGTCCTCTGCTAAGACTCCGTTAATAAACTCGGGACTCCTACAGAGTGACCACGCTGGCAGACAGGGGACCCTCATTCACTCCCAAGCTTCTTCACATTGCCTTTGGAGTTGCTAATAGGGTTCAGAAACTATGTGAAGACCTCATCTGTTTTCCTTAGCAGTGGCTTTCTGGGTTCTTCCTGACACTGCTTTGGGTTCCTCTGGGGCTGTTTCATTTCGCTGCATGAGCTGCAGTTTGGGCGTGAGGTGTCCGTTCAGGAATGAGCACAGGGGAATGATGGGGCTAATCAGCGCCCTCGTTCGAATGGAAGGCGGGCGACAGTGGTAGAGCAGGGGCACCTTGCGAACCTGCTAGGGTGTGGCTCCCCTTGCTGGCTCTGCTTCCTGTCCTCCACCACACCCTCCCTCCAGGATGCTCTGCCTCCTCATGGGCCCAGAGCATGGGAGGCAACCGACCTCGGACTGAGCCTTTGAAACTCTGAGCCAAAACAAGCTGGTCCTTTTCAGGTCAGGTGTTTTGGTCACGGGGAAAAAACAACGTAGACCAGAAATCAAACTTCAGAGCTCAGGGAAGGGGTCTGGGTCAGAAACGGGGTTTTCTCATGAGACATCTGTCTTGCGGAGCCTTGCTGTCTGTAAACCAGATGGCTTCGTACAATCTGCAAAGAACCGCAAAATAGCAGCTCAAAGCAAGGTGGCAGTACCTGCTCCTAGCTCCATGGGAAGTGTGCTCTCCATGCAGAGGTACTGGGAGTTATCATGCTCATCCCAGACGTTCTCCCAAGTGCCTTTGCATACTAGTGATCCATCCAGAAATCAAAATAAAATGCCCATGGCTATGTTGTTCACCAGGTTTTAGAGAGATCAAACAGAGGCAATAAAGTCATTGCACTTTATATTATACAACTTATTTTTTTCCCATTTGTTGTTTCTGAAATGAGTGAAAATACTGTCAAGATTTTCTATTAACCACACATCTCCCCATAATTTCGGATTACATTCTGAATAGTCACTAAGGATTAAACAGAGGCATTAATGATAAATCACAGAGAGAGTCTGGGACTGGAAACAGGGAAGTACCAGGAGTTAAGGGGTTGGTGTTATTTTCTGATCACTGCAAATTATCTACAACTCCTCCTGAGAGGTCACACGTTTACCTTTGTTTTATTGTATGTATTTTCCCAGTGTGACTATGTCTGAGACAAAAACTAAGGTGTGGGAAAATCCTTCCTTAAAATTTCCTTATTCATCATGATATTCTAGAATACTCTAACAGAATCAGAGTGTCAGATATGTGAAGGCAGCACTTACCTAGAGCAGACTGTGCATCACATTGAGCTATTTACACATATTTATACCCGCTTCTCTTATTCCCAAATATTCTAAACTCTCCAGGTTCATTTCCAAACAAGAGTTTTGTGTTTGATTTGCATTTGAGTTTTGGTTGCTTCTCTTCATCTTATCATTCCTCATAAAACCTGACCTGCTATTGCAATGTTACATGCTTCTGAGCCATTATGGCTCTGTCATCTTAAGCCTGGAATTATCTTCATAAATATTAAATGGTTCACATCTTTGGTTTTGAATTGTCTGTTTTCTCCTATTTGATTAGGAGACTGCTTCAGAAATATTCATGACTGTAGCCTCATAATTCAAAGTGACATATGCCTGAACTCAGTGGGCATACAATGAAATAGGCTTAATAAATTAATTCAACAACTTGAATATAATGTTACAAACTTATTTTCTTTACATATAATAGTACAAAGAGCTATATTATACATTAAAAGAAAATAAAATAAGGAATAGAAGCATTAAGGACAATATTTAGGAAATATATGTAGATAAGCATATATACTCAAATTAAGATTTCCGTGCTCTTAGAATTTTATGCTTGGTTTTTCTGTTTTTCTAAACTCCTAATTAAAAGTGTAAAAATAACAATTTATAATAGTTCAGGAAATATTTCTGTTCCATTAGTGGAACTTCTCGGCATGGGATTGTCCCTATCTAGGATACTCCTGCACCTCGCACCGCATGACTGCTCACTCTCATTGTCCAGTACATAAAAGTCTCCATTCCAGTGAGTCCTCTTCTGAAAGCACTATCTAAAATGCAGTCACTCTCACTCCCAAGGAAACCTGTCTTCTTTCCTAATTTATTTCCTCTCTAGCATTTCTCACTATATTATACATTATTTTATTTTTTTCTTTATTGTTTATGTATTTCCCAGTAGAATACAAACTCTATGGAATTATCTTGTCTGTTTTCATTTTCATTAAAATATCCCCTACATATATACTTCTAACAGATAAATGCTCAAAATGTAAGTATTGGATGATCACTCAATACTATTTCTAAAAATTCCCTTACAAGTAAGAGAAATGTACAGGTATGTATACTGAAATATGCAGTGTGAAGTGTCATAACAGAGTCTTTCATAAAAGCCCCAATTTGAAAACTAGCCACATATGCACCAATAGAAGAAAAATTTAAAAAATATGTTGAGTATATTGCTCAAAAGAATTATAGATGGCAGGACTTCTCAATCTCATTGCGACTGTCAATTTTTCCCATAACAATATGGATGTATTTTCTAGGCATAAAATAAACTAGATACAAAAGAATACATTTTGTATGATTCCATGTATATAGATAGAGTAGGAAAATAAATGGCATTGATCTGTAGTGTTAGTGATGTGGAGTTTTTGAGATGATGCTGGATTCTCTGCTCCCACTGGCAAATGGATTCTGGGCCGGCTACAGATTCCAGCAGCCAAAATAGCCCTTTTCCAGTGTTTGCAGCCATTCCCAGTTAAAACTGGAAATTTGGGCTGGCTGCAGGTGTCTGCAGCTGAAATAATGTGAGCAGCTCTCCAGCTAACAGCTGGGTGTTGCAATTCTTGGTGTGGTGGAAATTCACCCCATGAATTTGTTTCCAATCTTCTTGTCTCATGAGTTTGAAGAATAAAATCCATGGACAACCACAGAATGAGGAGTAAAAAGGAGTAGGATTTATGCAAGGTAGGAGAGCAGAGACTATGGAAGGCGGAGTGGTACCTGGAAGCAGGACACTCTCTAATGGAAGTCAGGCCAGGGGTTATATTGATTTGGAGTATGAGCATAATTAACATTCATGCAAAGCAGGCATTGAGAAATGCATCTACACCATTGGTTGAAACCTATTGAAAGCAGGCATTGAAACTTAGTACCAAAGTCATTGGTTAAAATCTATGTGAAACAGATAGCAATTCTTTCCAAGTTCCCATCTGTGTCCACCCCCATTTCTTCATTTTCCTGCCTCAGGGACAAAGGAGTTGCTCCCACAGGTGAGCCTCATGTCATTTGCATACGAAGGCCCTGCATATGCCACGTCAGACCAACTAGCTCTTAGATGGGGCCCTTTGTCCTGACCACTTAGTCCTTTTACTATCTCTCTTAAAATTGTCTCATTAGAAATCAGGGTCCTCTTGAATGAAGTGGCAATGACTGGAAGAGAAGACAAAGGGCCTTCTGCAATAACATTGCATTCTGTATTTTTAGTTCAGTAATGATTACAATGGCATGAACAGTTTATTTATGACTATAGTTCTATAAAAGTGAAAAAGCAATTTCATACAAATTCATACAAAAATTGTATGAATGAATGAATGAATTCATGTGTCTGTTGAAAAACATTTTGACAAAATGAACACCACATTTCATTTTTCTTTCTGTCTTTGCTTAAATTTTAATGCAACCACCTTTTCTATGGGGAAGCAAAGAAAATGGTTCAAAAACTCTGCAATTCTACTGGGCTCCTGAGATTTATGTACTTTAAGGATTAGGGATTTTTTTAGGTAACCAGGGATTTAACCTGCATGTTATCTTTGAAGAAAATCTTTAATTCAAAGACAAATGTTGCTTATCATTTTTTCCCCTTTGTGAAAAAAACAGGATTCCTCAACAGAGGAAAGATGCTATCTATGCCTGCATTCACATTCATTTTCACTCTTTGATAACAGGGATAGAGGATAAGCTTTAAAATACCACTATATAGGGGCTGGAGCACTTGATACACTTGTATCAAGTTTTAGTGTTTAGAGCACTTTCCTAGCATGTATGAAGACTGAAGTTCTAACCCCAGCACCACATGGTGGGGTAGGACCCAACTGGATAAGAAACCAGAACCAGGTAAAATATGAAATTGATTCTCTTTCTCTCTATATAGCCTAATTTCTCCCTCTCTCTTAAAAAAATTTAAAAAAATCCTACCACATATAGCATTTATACATTAATAAGAAGAGTGGCAGAATAAATTGGGAAAGATTAATGTTGAGACAGATTAGGATAGTTAGTGAAATGGCTAGGTAGTCAGAACAAAGGACCCTATCTAAAAGCTAGCTGGTAGAGAGCAAACAGGTAGTGATTAACAGGGCATACTCAGGGCCTTCAAATGCAAAAAGATGAAGAAGCTCACCTGGGAGAGCAACACCTTTGCCCCAGAGGTGAGAAAACTAAGAAGTGAGGGTAGACACAGGTGGGAACTAGAAAGAATTTGCCACCTGATTTACATAAACTTCAACCAATGATGTTTGTGCATTTCTCAATCCCTATTTTACATAGACTTTAACCAATGATGTTAATGACCAGTTTCAATGCCTGTTTTTCATAGATCTTAACCAATGCTGCTAGTGCATTTCTCAATGTTTGCTTTGAATGAATGTTAATTATGCTCATATTCAGAATCAATATAACCCCCTACCCCCATCCCCACCCCACCTAAAATACTGAGATGGTATTCTGCTACCAGGTACCATTCCTCCTAGTGGAGACTGTGCTCTTCTTCCTAAATAAATCCTACTCATTTTACTCCCCTTCCATGGTTGTCCACGGATTTTATTCCTCAAATTCATGAGACAAGGACCCAGAAGATTGGCTCCTAATTCCTGGGGTATGCTTCCACACCAAGAGCTTGGACACACCATGGGCAATCCCAGCTCTTAGTTGGGTATCTGTTAACACTTTTTGGGGTGCAGAGACCTGCAACTAGCCCGAATTCTCAGTTTTAACTGGGAAAAGCTGCAAACACTGAAAATGGGCTACTTTGGCCACAAAATTCTGTAGCCAGCCCCTCTCCAGTTGCCAACCGGAGCAGAAAATCCAGCCTTGTACCAAAAACCCTGCATCAATGTCATTCATAAATCAATCTAAAAAATAATAGTAAGAAAAAATATCCACTTTCATAAAATGTTAATAATAATATTGTTATCAAGTGGGATATAACTCAATTGGAAGGTTACTATAGTCAACTTTCAATAACAAAATATATCAGTTAAAGAGAAGTATAAAGAAATACTACTTTTGATATATGTATCCTTCTAATTTCCCCCCCAAAATCAAGATTCCTATATAAACTCAGGAAATCATTTAAAAAATTCAGAAGTTAAACTTAAAAGCTAAGAAGTACAGTTATTTGCAGCTTTCCATACATAACATTAAGTAGGCTATTAGAAATCCAACTGTAAGAGAGCAAGCCAAGATTTAACATTAGATTTAAAAGCCATACTAAATTTGTTCCTAAGAAGGGGATTTTTCCCTGAATAGAATTTTCTCTCAGATATATCTGTAACATTTTACTTGGCATTTAAAGATTAATTTTGCCTTCATGCAATCAGCAAATTTAGATTTTGTCATTGATGTGCTTTTTAAAGGCTTGTAGAATTTTTCCACACAGTTGGTCAGTTTCAATACAGGCAGATTGAAAGTGTGGCAATGACCGAAATCAGCAACAAGCAGAAGTAGACCTGTGACTTGGATCATACAGAAATGGCAGTCAGACTTCGAAGGCTTTGGGGGATGATGCTGTTTTTGCTGCTAGCCCATTGTCAAAATGTGCCACTTCCAACCAACAAGAACCCTCCCACTGAACGGCTTCTACAGATTAAAAGGCAGACTTCACTTGAACATGTGTATATTTTACAACAGATAATGTGCTTCTACTCATTTCCCTCTCCAGATTTCTCTTGTTACTCTTCTGTATGTATCTTTTAATTCATAAATCATTAGCAAATTGAATGTACTTTCATGTTCCACGTTGAACCTATGAAATCAAATGAATATATTAGCTAACATATTTTAGGTGAACAGTGAAAAAGAGAATTCTAATTTGAACTACTTGAAAATAAAGAAAAGAAAAAACAACAACAAGAAGAAAAAAAACCACAATCAAATGTAATAGCCTCACCATTTCCAGAGTCTCCCACACCCTCCCTAACTGAACTCAGTTCTAGTGCGTTAACCTAATTTTCTCTAGTTCCTGATGAATTTCCCCACATTCTGTGGGCACAACTAGAGATAATTGGAGGCTTATCTGATTACAAAGAAGAGAATGTGATTCTACCAGACAGTCATCTATTTACCAGATGTCAGGGAAGGTCACTACCTAACCTGACTTGTGCTATGGATATGTTAGCTAAACTCCATCATTGTGGATATCACTGGAACCACATGGAGTTGTGATTTGGGAGAGGAAGCGGTTCCCTGAAGGAAGCAAAATGAGCTAAAAAGATCAACCATTGTCAATAGTGCTTTTTAATATTTTTTAAGTTATTGTAGAGTGCAGCCTTTCAATTTTGACCACTGAAGGAAAGAATTGAGACCTTTTTTTAAAAAATTAAGGATGCTAGCTGTTGTACAATCATAAATGCAAACAAGGTAACAATACAATATGCATTCGATTCTAATCCAGAGTCACCCCCACATGATCCACCCCAAATTCTCTCTATTCTTATGTATTTCCCCATAAAACAGCTATAAATGCTCATATATATGTATATATATATATATATATATATATATATATATATATATATATATAATTGCAGATTTTCAGTATTAAATGATTGCATAAGTATTATTTGGTTTCCCTGGGGTAGGGGGAAGAGTGCTGTATTTTTTATTGTCTCTCTACATCCCTCCCATTATTCGTCATTCTCTCCTCCCTACTCCCCCAGCCACTCCCTACATATCTATCTTTCCTCTAGATTATGTGTTGCCAGGCCTTTGGTGGGTCTAGCACAAGAGCTTAACTGCCTTTCACCCAAGCCTGGGTTTTGCTCTAGCCTTTCCTGGGTTTTGCTCTAACCTTAACAAATGTGGGAAAATATTTGTCCCTTGAGTCTCTGGGTTTTGCTAACCCTAATCCTCACCCTCCTTCCCCCTCCCTACATATCTATGGTTCCCTTATATTATGTATTACTTCAATGTTGGTGACTCTAGTAATGAACTTTCATCCAAGCCAAGGTTTTGCTCTAGCCTGTACAAATAAGGGTCAAATGTTTTCATTCAACACTCTGGGTTTAACTAATTTCACTCAGCATAATTTCTTCCATTGTCATCCATATACCTTCAAAGGCTGCAATAGCATTGTTTCTAATACCTGAGTAGAACTCCATTATGTGTGTGTGTGTGTGTGTGTGTGTGTGTGTAATCAGTTTTAGGTTCATTCATCCAGTGTGAGGGGCGATTGGGTTGATTCCATAAGTGAGTTATTGTAAATTGAACTGTTATGAACATTGATTTTGCTATGTCACTACAATGTGCTGATTCTAACTAAGTTTTCTGGGAAAATATCTAGAAGAGGGATAGGTGGGTCCTATGGTGGATCCATCCCTAATTTTTAAGGGACTCCCCACTGCTTTCCAGAGAGGCTATATCAGTATGCAGTTCCACCAACTGTGCTAGTGTTCCTTTCTCCCCACAACTCCTCCAGTATCTGTAACTGTTTATATTCTTATCCTTTTCTAATCTCTTGGAGTGAGGAGAAATCTTAATGTTGTTTTGATTTGCATTTCTCTGACTACTAGTGCTTTAAAACACTTTCTCCAGTATTCATTGGCTTGCTTAATTTCCTCTTGTGAAAGTTTCTGTTTAGCTCTCTGGCCCATTTATTGATTTAATTATCTTTGTTTCTGATATTAAGTTTTTTGAGTTCTTTGTAGATGTTGAATATTAGTCCCCTGTCAGAGGAATCACAGGCCATGACTATCTCCCATTCTGTAGGTTCTCTTTGGAGAGTTTTGGGACTTTAAGAGGAGAATTTATGGTCAGATCTTGTCAGTTCAATGAAGAGCTATAATTCCTCCTTGATCCCACAAACTAAATTGCTTTCCAAGGAGTTCTTTTCCTTTGATGAAGAGAGAAGCTGATCTGATGACACTCCATGCTGTTGACAATTCAACATTTTCATCCATTTCACCCTTTCTTTATAGATTCTTCTCTAGTTTCAAACTTCCAGGGATCTTTCATATGGTCACTGAAAGTTCAGGTGCCACGACGAGGCTGGAAGAAGCAATCCTTAAAGTAGAGGAGATCTGTGCATCAGGTGTGTGCTAGCAGGCATTGGGTTCGAGGTGCAGATGAAACAGCTCAGTTTATTTAGCTCATGATTATTGCTAGAGACTCTTCAGAGACAGAAGTGAAAGTTGCCAAGCTCTCTTATGCATCAGCTTCTTCAGAGTGGTCCAATGCTGGGTGGTTTCATAGTAGATAGAGGGCAAGAAGATGATGAGGCAAAGTCATTCGCAGTTCAGCTTGGCTATCAAATGCTTCCAGCAAATATAAACATTATGTTTCTGGAAATTCATTTATGATATTGCTTGCCTTTCTGAAATTTTACTTGTAATGTATACAGAAGATGTGAAGCTCCTATAAGCTGAGTTAGAGCCTACTTACAGTGAGAGAATGTTATTTTTGCATGTTTCTCATGCAATATACCTTTGGATTATTTATGAAGTAGGTTTTGGCCTGGTGCCTACTCAATACCATATTGTATCCTAAGATATCTTCACGAATCAGGTTCAAATGAATTCTCCCCTTGTATATGTGTGCCACATTCTAGTGGCAGATTCTGCAGGATGTGGTCTCCTGGCATGCCCAGCACTCTCAGTCTGTTCTTTCATTCCATCTCAGTGCAGCAGTTCTGGCTTCACATCCTTTAGCTTCAGGAGTAAGTTTGCATAACATGGGACTCATAATGCTGATTATTGGAGGATAAAAATTTATGTTTATCAGGTTATCTTTCCATAAAATAGGTGTTTTATGTATGAAATATAGTGTAGATGTATGAATTATAATGAAGGGAAACAATTTATTCTCAATTATTATTCAATGTATTCTGAGAGAAATCCCTGAACAGAGAGAAGTGCCTATAGTGCTAATAATAAATATCCTTAAAGGATAGAACTTTGGTTTGGATATTATGAAATGCCTTTTGCTTTAATTTGTTTTGAATGAATTCGGTTATTCATGCATATAGGACTGTTTCATCTGAATTCAGCAACAATTGTATGCAAGGGATATACTTACAGGTTTCAAGTATCAATTTCTTGTGTAAGTTCTGTCTTTTTGGTTAAAACTTTTAAAGTTAATCCCAACTTCTATGTTGTTTTACTCATATTTATAATTATATTATTTTGGAATTTTTAATTTCCATGAAGGCAGATTTTTTAAAAAATATATTTTCACTACAGTATGCCCTATGTGTGTTTATTAAGTGAATAAATAACTTTATTATTAAAATGAAGTTCAGGAAGTCATACTGCAACATTTTTAATTTTGTTTATATTTATGAATGTGTGTACAACAAATCCTCCTCCTTTCCATTCCACATGAACATCTGACTTTTTCAGGTATTTTACACTAAAATTTTATGTGTGCAAAGTACATCTGGAAATTTTTTTTGTTATTTGGATCTGAATTTATGAACTTCATTTTGTTTCATGTTAATTCCTGTATTTTACATTGTGGAAGAGAATTTATATTGTACACTACTGAAATATATTTTGGAAGTTGGAAGGTAAGGCATTTTCCAATCACCTAAATCATGGGGAATTTGCATTGATAGATGCATTGAAAGCCTTGTGTAACTTTCTTTTGAAAATGCTGACTTAAAATTACAAGATAATGTCATATACACTTCAAGAATATAGTCTGAAATTAATGGTCTTCCTACAAGTAAAGAATGAAGAGGCTGTTTGTAAAAGGGCAAAGCCAATTCATTTATAAGAGAACTGATCAAAAGTATTTTCTGGAGAATTTCGATAAAACTCAAATGTTATCAAGCAGTGGATTGAAGCACATTTAATACATAGCAAACTAATAATAACAGTTCAAACTAATAACCAAGTTGAATAAATTATTGGATTGAAGACCTTCATTGCTTTCTCCCTGTGATCTGTGGGAGTTGTTCTCTACCTCTCACTCTGTCCCCTATGCATACATACATACATACATACATACATGTTATATGCATATATAACATGTATGTATGTATACACATGCACAAACAAATCCTGACATGTATAGACATATGCATCACACACACACACACACACATACATATATGTGTTCATGGATTCAGATATCCATATATATATTCTGTCCAAGTGAGTTACTGTGTCGAATGAATAGTACATAATTATAGCATACACATATTGTATATAAATGTGTGCTCTATATGCATATCTGAGTATATTCACTCAGAATTTGAGTGTTGTGAGTAGTGCTTACACATACACATTTATATATGCTTCATTAAAGACTTTGCTTCTCACACCAGATATGTGGGATTTGTTTCCACACCAGCCAATTCTTCAACACCAGCTGAGTGTCCTACAATTCAGGTCAAGTCTGAAATTAGATATTTATTACAGACTCCCTTCAGTTCAGATGTCAGTTGCAACTAGAAGGTTCCCAGGTTATCCATAATTTCTGTCTGAACTAGCTATAAATGGGAAGTTCCCCAGACCCCATTCTCCATCTCCATCATTTGCTGAAGGGGTTTACAGAACTGAGGGAAACACTATGTTTGCTGGTTTATCATAAAGGATGCTAATAATTTTATTGCTTGTGGGAAGAAAAACATAAACATATCAAAATATCACTAAATTTATCCTAAGGTGAACTTGAGTGTCCTCACTAACCAATTCAACTATTTCTTAATATTTGTTTTCCTTAAATACTGAAATACGTACCTAGTCAAAGCAATTTAAAAGGAGAAAAGTTATTTTCATGTGCATATTATATTACTATAGGTGTTGAAGTAACTCAGTTTGAAGGATTTCTGTTATAAGAAAAGTTTTCTAAAATAACCTAGCTTCATTAAAACAACAGTGGAAAAATGTAACTTGTAGATGGAATAAACAGGCAGGTCTATTACTGAGTTAAGTAATAGTAATTAGAATGCTTACTGCTCAAAATATTTTTTAAAGCAATACTTTATAAATCTGTTGAAACTGATTTTAGAGGAAGAACAAATGGAACCACTTCTTTTATTGTTGGAATTCTGTAGAAAAATATCTCAGAATACATTTTAAGTAAATATTTTAATTGAAGGATAATATATAAAGAAAGCTTTTCTAATCTCAAGTGTACCGCTTCATGAGCACAACTGTGTAACTATTACCTAGATGAAGAGATAAAATGTTAAGAGCACAACAGATCCACTTGTTTGCCCTAATCTGTTACCATGTCCTACAAAATTAATCATCACTTGCACGTAGAACTCATTGTGTTTGTTTTATTCATTTGTTACTTCTCATTAATGAAATGGCATTGTATAGATTTTTTCAACATTATAATTTTATGATTAGTCTTTATTTTTGCATACACCATTTACCTATTCAACTCTGGTAGGACATTCACACAGTTTTTATTACTGAGAATACTATTGCTCTGAATGTCTTGAAAATAATTTATGAAAATGTATATGCAATTCTGTTAGTTAAAATTGCTGGATTTTAGACTATGCATGTATATTCTTTCAGTAGAAACTGCCAAACAGATTTACAAAGTGGTTGTAGCAATTTCCTATGAAATTCACAGTACATGAGCATTGTACTTGTCCCAGATTCTCACTCATAATTATAATGGCAATCCTTTAAATTTTAGCCATTCTAGTTTTGGATTCAGTAATATGATTTTATATATATATATATATATATATATATATATATATAATTTTCCTGATTTATGGTGTTCAATACACTTTCAACTCGTCACTATTGATTTACATGCTTGTTTTAGAAGGTACTGTTCAGGAATTTTTTTCCCATTTTTATTCTCTTGGTGTATATGGTTAGATCATCTGTAAAGCTTAAACAATTTTTAGTTTTTACATACTGATAGTATGAGTCCTTTGCCAGATATGTGCACTGCAAAGATCTTTTCTTACCTGTATTTTGCTTTCACCCTCTTCATGAATTCTGCCTATAGACAGAAGTTTATACATTATATCTTTTGATCTTATAAATTATTGTTAAGGTGTTTGTTTAAAACCACCTTGCCCATAACCCTGCAGTCTTTATGCTATTCTTTTTTTTTCTTAAAGCATCAGGTTAAACTATCTCATTTACATCTATAATCATCAGGTAACCACTTTCTAGGGATGGATCAAAATGTATTTATTGTTAAATGACCATCTGATAAAACAGCACCATTTTTAAAAGTGCCTGTTTTCCTTTTCTCCGCTGCACAATTATGCTAACTTGTCAAATGTGATGATATATAATGGGCCTGTTCCTGAACTTATTGTATGTTTTAAGATTTATTTTTCTAATTTCTCTTGCAATACTACACTGCCTTAATTTCTGTAGGTGTACATTGAAATAAGCCTTAATTTCTGAAAGAAAAATTACTTCAAATATATTATTCCATTTGAAGTTTTCTATTTATTCTTTTTTTTTAAAGAGAGAGAAAGACAGTGAGAGAAAGAGAGAGAGTCAACTTTAGTTTTTCATGTGACTTTTGTTGCTCCAACACTGTTGTGTATGTGTTTCTAGGGTTTGAATTTAGGTCCTTGCATATGCCAGGGAAGAGCTGTAACCAGTTAGCCACCATTCCAGACCCTTTTGGATTATTCTTGACCTTTTATTTTCATAATATTTAGAAATTAACTTTCAAATTTCATACTCATAAAAACTCTAATGAGATTTTAATTGAGATTAAATTGAATCTATAATACATCAATTCTCTTGTATGGAAAAAGAGAAATGTTTACAAAACTAAATTCCAACTGTTTAAGCGTTTTACTAGAATTTATTAATTTTTCTTCATGGTATTATGTATTTTTATAGAACAAGTATGTTTTTCTTGTATTTATCCTTAGGCATTTAAAAGTACTTGACTAGATTTTAAATATTACTAGTTCACTGCAGTAATATGTCATTTATTTGTGTTGTATAGAAATAAATTTGATTTTCTATGTTATCTTTTTAAATAGAAAGATCAATTAACTGTTCTATATCTAGTTGACTATAGCTCTTTTTTTAAATCTTCTACATACACAGTAATAAAGCTATCTTCAAGTAATGATAGTCCATAGTATCTTAAATATTCATATTGCTTCATTATTTATAAAGTGTTTTGATTAGTTTATCTTAAGAATAATATTTGTGGTAAACTTTCTGAAAGATTGCCATTGAAATAAGAACACTTCACTGGTTGATATTTTGCTCATAGGTTATTTTTTTCACAATTAGGTATTGCATTTATCAAGTAAGTTTCCCATATCTGTTCATGCATATATATTTAAGGTTCTAGAGCTCCCTCTATGAACAGCACTAACTGTAATGTTTTTATTGTTAATGTTGAAGTATTATTTCATTTTTATGCTATACAATTTAAAATGATAGAATATCAACTTTTTGGATGATGGTATTATATTAGTTACCATTTATTTTTAAAATCATTATTGATGCATTGTGTGTTTTTTATTTCACTGTGGTAAGAAAATATACAAGCTCTGTATGCATCTCTCCTTCCAAATTTGTTCTGATTGGCAGTATTACCCAGTCTGTAATCAATTTGTGTCTGGTTTTCACATAGATTTAAACAGCTGAAATATCCTGGAACTTTTTAGCCATGTATTCAACATTTGCCAATTCATTATGCTCATTATTCATTTACACATTTTTGTTTTGTTTTGTTTCACTTTATCAGCTTCCAGGTAGGAAGTTTTAAAGGTCTCCTCTATAATTATAAGGCTTTGTGTTTTTCTTGTAGAAATTGAGCCCATTTTAAATTAATGTTTTGAGGCTATTTTAGGTGGTTACAGGTTAAAAGTTCTATCTTCCAGGTAGAGCCAATCTTTAAGCATGGTGAAATTTTCTTCTTTATCTCTGGTAATGCTTTCACTTTAAAATCTGTCTTATTCAATATTAATAAATATATAGGGCCTTTCTTTTGGTGTATGCTGATAAGGCATATCATTCTTATTTTTTATTTTCATTCTGCGCCTTTTTGGGCACTGTGCAAAAGACTAACACTGCGCCAGACACCGTGACACTTCTTCCTCTCCTCCTCTTTAATGTTTTGCGTGCTCTGAGCAAGAAAGAGTGAGCACCTGCTCCTGAGAGGGCTGCTTCCTCTTTCTCTCTCTACCTTCCTGTTGGTGATAGCTGACAACACCAACATAGCAGTCCCTCATTGGCTGGGATAAGCCAGTCTCCACTTCACCATTGGTTCCTTAGCTGTCTCCCTTCCATATAAAAATCCGTGTGCCTTGAAAATAAATGGATTCTGGGCTGCCATCCGCTGTGTGTGGTTGACTCATTCCCCGGCAGAGAGGGAAGGGATCTCCAGCTAGGGGGATCCGGGTTCGGTCGCCAGCACTCATCCTTCTGATCAGCTCCCGGGGGACAATCCAGCCAGTTGGGATTGCCCCACCCACCCTCAGGGACGCCTGAGGCAGTGACAGTGCCTCCTGTATTTAATAAGATGATGGAAGGTTTTGTTTTACATCAACTGATTTTTCAGTGTTCAAATACTTTATAATAATATTGAAGATTTCCACAAAAATAGTATTTATTTCTAGATTTATTTCTTTTAAACAACATTTTTTCTCTTCTTTCTCTTGAATTATTTGTCATACTTTAGCTTCTTAAGTTATTCTATAATTCAGAATAATCATCACTGAATTATTACAGTCTAAAATAAATTAATAGCATATCATTTATTAAACTATGCTGGATCTTATCATATTTTAAAACTCTTTACCATCTCTTGCCTTTGGTGATATTGCTGTATTGTGCATTTTTTTTTTGAAAATATGGTTTAGACCATGCAAGACAATCTTATTTTTATTACTCTAAAGCATTATTATCCACTGTTATTTACCCACTGAAATTTCCATTATTCTCTACCTGATTTTCCCTATTTCTGTTTGCGGTGATTCTCTTATTTCTGAAGAAATTAATGTGCATTTTTATTTCATTGCAGATATGCTGGTAGAGGATACTAAAACAGACTACTTTTTGGAAAATGATAGCATGATTTGAGAATGTCTAGATCCTGTTTTTATTTTTCTTGTAGATCTCTTCACCCTATGTAGAAAGCTGGCTCTCCTGCTGTACTTACGATGTTATATATAATTGGACTCTTAATTCTCTTGGGAAGTCAACATTCTGTCTTCTTGCATTTCAAGTATATTATATATTTTTTACTCCAGGCTTCTTCATGTTTATTTTTAGTAGTTTTTGTATTATGTGCCCAGAATTAACATTTTATATTCACCAAACTTTATTTCACTGATTTTTAACTTGATTTATTTCAGTTCTGCAAATCTGTCAGCCATTTTACCTTGAACTACTATTTCTTAATAATTTATTCCTCTCCTGAGAATCCATTGTACTTATAATTAGAATTCTCCATGATAATAAAGTTCATTCTTGTTTTCTTTTTTTAATTTTACATACTTTTGATACCCTTTGCTTTAGAAAGATCATTTTATAAATACCTGTCTCTAATCTTCTAAACCTACATCTTTTGTGCATAAAACAGTTTCAATTATTGTATTTTTCATTTCCCATTTATATTTTTTCATATTATATATCCTTCATGTTAAATTCTCCATTATGTTCATCTACCTTTTTATATATTAATTGTCATAATGTAAAGGCTGATTTTAATTCCAAAATCTGCTTTCCATGGGTTTTTCTATTTGTCACATGTGTGATTTCCCACTGGTTTCTAATTTTTTTGTGCATTACCAAATTTTTCTTAAATGTCAAATATTTTGTATGAAAATAGAAGGGTTTTTATATGTTTTTGTTTTTGTTGTTGTTGTTTTGGTAAGCCAAGGGACAACAGATTACTTCCAAACAATCAGAGGCAAGGCAGACTTCAGACAGTTTACAGTTTTTGTAAGACTTATTTCATCACTGGTTCATGCATATCAGTAAAAAAGATGTTTCAAGGGATCACGTTTGAGAGTTACATATTTCCAGATGATTATTTTCCTGTTTTTGGTCTTTGGAATCACATTTTTGCCTTTCCAAGACTGTGAAAAGCCTGCTGTGCTTTTCAGGAGCACTTGCATGACTTGTATCTGATGTCTTGTACAAAGCTGTGTGCTCAAGGCCGGGCTTCTCTCACCAGCCACCTTTCCCTTCAATCCGGACTCCAGAGGATTCAGTATACATACTTTGTTATTCAGTTGATTCCTTTATTCTTGTCATTGTTTCTATCTGGTATAAGCAACTGTATTGCAACCACAAGCAGAAATCATGGAGGAAAGTCCCCCGCCCCCCCCAGGGCTGAGGACCTAACTCAGGGCCTTGCACTTGCTAGGCAAGTGCTCTGCCACTGAGCTAAATCCCCAACCCCCATGGAGGAAAGTTTTAAAAACACTCTTATCCCAATTGTTTTGACATTTTATTTTTCCCTTTTAATGGAAGTTTAGTGTTTTGAATCCTTTCTTCCATTAAAACTTAAATGAGACATATTTAACTATTTTGTTTACTTATAGTTTAGCCTCAACCTAGTTTCCAGTATTTCTTCCCTATATACTTCCAAATACTCTCTTCATTCTAATGCTCAAGTTTTATTCCTGATTTCAATGTCTCATCCTGTTACTGTGTTCAGTATATGAAATATTCTCTACCAAGAATAAATTCTCCATTGCTCCTATTTTTGTTAGATTATCTCCTCCTCATTTTCAGAACTTGGTTAAAGAAAACATCTCTTTTGTTTTAATTCATTCCCATTCTTCTCTAATGATCTCCCTTCTCTGGACTCCTATACCAAAGTACATCTCTCCTTTGTTCATTTGTGATAGAACCAATTTTGTTTTTTCTTGAATACTTGCAGACTATATATATATATCTGTGGGTCCTTGTATATACATATATATATACACACATATATGCATACACTATATACACTGTATATGTGTGTGTATATATATACATATACACATTTACTACTCAATTAGCAACATATGCATAGTCAATTATAATGCCCTAGAATAAACACTCAAATATTCACAAAATAGGTAAAATATTTTCTATCATTCCTGGCTCTGAGTCAGAAGAAATGCAACTGCTCATGAAATATTTTCCAGAAGACTTCCATATGATGTCCCTGCTGGAATTTCATATCTCAGACTCTTATTCCAAAATATTCACAATATCTCTAGGTATATGTTAGCTGAGCATTCATTAGGATTGATTTAGAAAAATGGTCAGTTCCCATAAGAGAATCATGATCATTGAGACTCACAAATTGTATATTTTCTCAACTAATTAGCTTTATCCTGAAATGATTTATGTTGCTTATAATTACAGAAAATATATTCTTTTATTTAGAAAAAGAAGGTAAGCCGTAGAATGCAGTCCCAGGTACAGATAGTGAACAAATTAAGTTGTAAACCGTGTTCCATTCATTATTGTTTCCTCTTGAAAAGCTTTCTAAGCTATTGACTTTTATTAATAAAAATAAAAATATTATAAATTGTATCTGGTGCTATCATATTTTATATGATATTGTATGAGCAGAGAAAAATATGACCACAATTGTGTAATTGGAGTATTGCCATATATGCATTCAGCTTCAACTAAGAATGTTGATTTTATGGAATTCATGACACTCTGAATTTAAGTTTTAAAACTATAAGTTTTAGAATTCTAAAATGTTTACGAAATTGTTGCAAGATGAAATTTAATCCTCCATCCACACACACATATGTCTAATTGTTCCAATGCAATGTATTAAAAGGTTTTCCCTTTCTCATTAAATCCCCTTCAGTCATTTTTTCTTAAGTATGTTAATCTATTTCTTTTTTTAATTATTCTTATTCGTTCAACATAGTCTTACATATTGGAGGGAATTTACATATTCATGCATAGATGGATATTGACAAAGGAAGTTAAGGCTCATCCTAGTCCAGGATCTCCCCACTTCAACCACTCCCTGCTCCCATGTCTCCTCTGCTTACCCCCATGTAAAAATAGAAATAATTGTATACATGTGTATTAATTTTTGAATTTTCTGATCTTCTTTGCCTGCTTGTGTATAGTTGGGCTTCACATGTGAGTCTTATTAATTGCATTGATAAGCCCTTCAATCTCTCCCTCCCCTCCCTGTCTCTCTCCCTTCTCCTGCTCAGCTTCATAGTTATGGTTCCCCATGTTTTTGTGAAAATTCACCTAAATCTGTACTGTGATTTGATGATCTACAATTTTAAACTTTTTCATTACCATGATATCTTAACTAATGTAGCTTTATATTAATTCTTCAAATGAATGAGAGTTAAGAAATTTCCTTTTATTGCTAACATGCTAGAATATTTTATCATGAATGAATACTTAATTTGAAGTGCTTTTTCTAAGCTGAAACAGATAATCATGCATTTTCCTCATCATTTGTTTGCATAACTGAACGAGATTTATGCATATTTTAATGATCAACTAACTTGCTTTCCTGCCACAAATCCCTCTTGGTCAAGGATGTATTTTTCCTTACACATGTACATGCATTGTATTTGCTAATGTTGTGTTGGAATCTCTACTTCTATGATTATGTGGTGTGCTACCCTGCAGTTTCCTTTAATGCTGATTTACTAGCCTGGATTTAATGGGAACACAAAGTTGGCCTCACAGAATCAGAATCAGACGCACATGTCTTATTGCTTTTTTATGTGCATTTTTTTCTGCTGTCCCTTTTTCTCAAGAGAGATCAGCTGACAGTATCACTATTGGGAGCTGGACAGCTTCCTCTGACTGCTTAGAAGATTCTTTTCTTTGATTTGTTTTACTAGTTTATCCTGATGGGCTTAGGGGTATTTTTAATTGTTTTTCATCATTTTTTAAATTTATAATGATTTTGGAATCTCTGGTTTGTTATTTTTCTTCTTTCCTTTTTAATACAAGTTTAATTTACTCAGTTTGAATATTTATAATTACTGACTTTTAAATGTTCCAGTTAATTATTTTTTATAAAATTTTCAGCTTGTTTTCTCAATATTACCTTTTATAACTTTTCACACTTCTAAGACTAAATTTTAAAGAATATACTTAAAAATATATTTTCTGAAGACTCCTTTAGTTGTTTTCTTTTTTCTTTTGATTTTCACTCATGCTGTTTTCTTCTAATATTCCTATAATTCTTCAAGTAACTGTTAGATACAGAATAAGAATACTGCATGTAATACTTAAAATTGTTAATGAACTTAACTTTCTATATAATTTGATTTTTCAATAAATAATTAATGAAGTTCATTTAAAATCTAAAGTCACTTTTTTCAAAATTTAGTGATTAAGATAATTCAAAGATGTTGTTCAGTTTGTATCAGATCAACTTCTCTTAAAGTTCAATTCACTTTTCACAAAGGAGCTTTTAAGGTCTCAATATAAATGTGTATTTGGTATTATTTTTTTAAAGAAGGACAGTGGGCTGGAGCGGTGTTGCCCACTGGTTACAGCACTTGCCTGGCCTGTGCGAGGAACTGGGTTCAAACCCCAGCTCCATGCACACAACTAAGTGTCAGAGCAATGAAAACCAGATGAAAAACTAAATAGTTGTTTCTCTCTTTTTCTTTCTTGCTGTCCCTCTCGCTTTCCTTAAAAAAAAAAAAAAAAGAGGTACAGTGAGAAAGAGAGAAAGAGAATCAGTTCTATTTAGTTTTTCATGTGGCCTTCATTGCTCCAACATTTCTTTGTATACGGGGAGCTGCGGTTTGAACTAGTGGCCTTGCACATGCCAGGAAAGCACCGCAACCAGTGAGCCACCACTCCACTATCTGTATTTGGTGCTCTATCATTTGAATATATATCGTATTAGTTTATAAATAAGTAACAAATTATTGTTAATCTAGTATCTTTAATTACTTATTAATTGCAGCACTAATTAATTACCATAAAATTCACTAGGTCAGAAATTTGACATGGGTATTATTGTGCTAACATCAAGGTTTGAACAGGGTGGCATTCCTATCTGTAGGCTCTTGGGGAGAATGTGTTTCCTGGACATTATAGAAAAACAAAAGGTCTTGTTCTTTCCTATTCATCTTTATCTTCAGGAAATAGCACAATACCTCACACACAGCATCTCCATCTCTGCCTTTCATATATTTTGTCAGTGCACTCTTCTTTATTTGCAACTATAGCAGAGAGTACAAATTATCTTGCACATGGCATTTGATATTTGTCTCTTGTCAAAATTCTTCACCAAATGCATCTTAATTTTGCAGTTGCAATTTTACTTTCTTTAAAATATTTTCATTTCACCTGGTTCCATTTTCACCTCAATGATCCTTGACAACTTATGCAATTTTCCTTTCATCACATCCTGTTTTGCCAGTACACTTTACATCTTTGCTTCACAGAGGCTGTGTGTTTAGCACACCCTGTTAAGCCTGTTTTCTGGGGCTGGAGCTGTGGCTTAGGGATCATGATGCTAACCTGGCATGTGTGAGGATGCGGGTTTGAACCCCAGCACCATGTACGCAACAAAGTGTTGGAGCAACGAAAGCCACAAGAAAGGCTAAATAAAATTTGACTGTCTCTCTCTCTCTCTCTCACTGTCCTTCTCATTAAAAAAAAAATAAAATAAAAAACATGTCTAACCATGTGCAAATGTGTCTTTTGTCATTCTTCAAAGATATTCTGAAGTTTAGACTTCTGGATTGTAGGGGATATGGTCTTTTTTTCTTTCCTGCTGAATGTATACTCTTGGGTACTCAGTGTTGATTTACTTTTCTGTCGTAAACCTCAAATTTAAAAAAAAAAAGAAAGCAAGAAAAATTATGTGAATTAGTTATGCTCTGTTCTCCTTTATTAATACAGTTATTCTAAAACTTGAAACATTACTCCTCAGCAACCTGTTCTAATTTGTATTGCCTGTCAACCTAAGACTGATCTGCTAGACTTCCAGAACTTCTTCCAAAGTTTATACTCTGTAAAATTTTTATCGGGTAGATAAGCATGTAAACCTCCCAGTCCCAGAATCTACTGCAATTAAGATTCTTGCTTGTGGAGAAAAGCAACTTTTATACTTGGAGATGGGAATGTAGATTAGGACTGTTGCCTTACTGGCTCTCAACTTCTGTAGGCTTCACATCAACACAGAGAAATGGTTAGAAGTGTGACATCAATGAGCGACACAAGTATGATATAAATGAGCAACACAGTTACACTCACATGTTTAAAGCCACAATTCATGATTGTTTATTTTACATTCTCACATGGCCTGAGCTTAAACACTCAGCTTGAGAGACAGAAATGCCAGAGAAGTTAGGAAAATGTAGTTTTTATGAGTTCACAGTAAAGAAGATGAGGTGAATAAATCATATAGGAAGAGATTCAGCATAAGACTTAACAGACTATGATACATACACACACACATACACCCACACTCACACAAGCACACACCACCCACTTTGAGAGGTTTCAATTTTTTGCTCCGTAAGAGACAACCCTGCCCTGGGCTTCTGAGCCAGTGCATAGGCAATGCATAAAGCAAAAAGACATATATTTCTTTC
>PVKS010026541.1:0-28578 GCA_004027875.1 Aplodontia rufa | reverse complement strand
TACTAAGCAAGAAAGATGAAACAGGTGGTTTTGCCATTCCAGATCTAAAACTATACTATAGAGCCATAGTAACAAAGACAGCATGGTACTGGTATCAAGATAGGAAAAAAGACCAATGGAATAGAATAGAAGACCCCGAAACAAACCCTCAAATCTTTAAACATCTGATTTTTGACAAAGGGGGACAAAATATTACCTGGAGAAGTGACAGCCTCTTCAACAAATGGTGCTGGACAAACTGGTCATCCACTTGCAGAAAGATGAAATTAGACCCATATCTTTCTCCGTGCACAAGAATCAAATCAAAATGGATCAAGGAGCTAGGTATTAAACCGCTACCTTGCAACTGATAGAAGACAAATTAGGTCCAACACTTCAGCATTTGGGAGTAGGCAAAGACTTTCTCAACATGTCTCCAAAAGTGAAGGAAGTAAAGTCAAAAATCAGTGAATGGGATTCCATAAAGCTAAAAAGCTTTTGTACTGCCAAGGAAACAATCAGAAGAGTCAAGAGGTTTCCTACAGAAATGGAGAGAATTATGGGCTATGATTCTTCTGACAAGGGTCTCATATCCAGAATCTACAAAATCCTCAAAAATCTCAACTACAAAAACACTAACAGCCCAATTAATAAATGGGCCAAAGAGCTAAATAGAAACTTCTCACCAGAGGAATTGATCAAGCCAATGAATACATGAGAAAGTGCTCTATATCTCTAGTAATCAGAGAAATGCAAATGAAAACCACATTAAGATATCACCTTATGCCAGTCAGAATGGCAAAGATGAAGAAAATAAACAATAATAGATGCTGGAGGGGCTGTGGAGAGACAGGCACACTAACACACTGTTGGTGGAGCTGCAGACTGGTACAGCCCCTCTGGAAAACAGTGTGGAGAATCCTCAAAAAACTAGGGATGAGCCCACCATTCGACCCTGCTATTCCACTCCTGGGAATCTTTCCAGGAGATTTAGAGTCAGCACATTATAGTGACACAGCAATATCTATGTTCATAGCAGCTCAATTTACTATTGCTAGACTATGGAAACAACCCAGATGTCCCTCACTGGATGAATGGATCCAAAAACTGTGGTACATTTATACCATGGAATTTTACACAGCAATTAGAATGATATTGCAGCCTTTGAAGGTAAATGAATGGCTATGGAAGAAATTATGCTGAGTAAAATCAGCTTAACCCAGAGAACTAAGATTGTCTCCACTCATCTGTGGAGGTTGGGACTAGACCCTGGCCAGTGAGAAAGTTGGTCTATTATCATGTGTTAAATCCAGATAAGATGTACTGCTATACAACATAATCCTTTTTTAGAGATATTGTGGGAAGGGGAAGGGAGGGATAAGAGTGGGTAACTGGGGGGGGCACTCCTGGGGGTAATTGTAATATCCAGAATCTATACACATTTTATATTATTTTGTTAAAAACTTGTATGGTTGTTTAAAAAATTAAAAAAATTATATTAAAAAAAACTTCCTAGGAGCAAGGACTAAAAAGGATGAGCTGAGAAGCATCCCCAACCAGCCATCCTACTATACAGCTTTATGTATTCCCAGGGTCAACTGAAAGAGGCAGAAGGGAAGCCACAGTCAGCCTCCACACAAGGTTCCAGGGCTGCCAATAGCACATGAGGCAAAGGGAAACTTCCCTAGGGCCAGGGCAGCACGTCTCCCAAGTGTGTAAACACAGGCTAGACTATCCCTTCTGCCTGTCAGCTGAACTCCTTGCCGCATAAACAACCTATACATCTGTACACGGCAGTTCTATAAATCTTCAATGTGAGTGCCTAACGGTGTTTTCGCATTCAGACTTCTGTCCATGCCCTAGGACTACTAAATGCATTTTCAGTTACCAACAGGAAGACAGAATTATTTCAGTCACACAACCAAAACTGGGTCTCATTAAGATGCTAGTGCCATGAATCAGCCCAAGAGAGTGAAAAGAGTGGTTTAAGAAATGTTATCATTTCCTCCCACGCCCGCAGAGGGATGTCACACTGGGACTCACCGTGGTAATTCCAGCCACATGACCCAGGATGGGGCCCAGTCGCCAGGTGGGGTCATGTTGTGGTTGGAGTCCAGGGCCGCTGGGCTGCTACTATCTTCTGGAGGCTCCTGTTCTTTGACCTCCAAGGCTTTGAGCACCACTGAGGAGGATGTGTTTTTCAATAAGGCCACTGCCTCGCTCCGGCTGACGTCTGTGAGTTCAGTCCCATTCACACTCAACAAAATGTCACCTGATGGCCAGACAAGCAGAAGCCACCCTCAGTGAGTGCATCAGGGCCCTTCTGCTTATGCCTTATAAGGGGCAAGGTTGCAGGGAGAAACAGAGGGCGAAGCGCATATCATTAGTCCCTGCCTGGCTCTCTCAGAGCAATCACAGGTGAACGTGTGGGCATTCCAAAGCACTCAGGGGTGTTGCTTGGGGTTTTCCAAAGCATACTATTGGCGTTTGGCCTTTGCCTTAAAAATGAAAGAAGGAAGACAAAATAGCCTTATTCACTTCTCAATCAAAACCCCCTAGTTTTTCACTCTTTTTGTTTTAAGCACAAGGTGGGAGTACATAGCAAAAGCTCCAGCAACGCACAGAGCTGGCACAGAGCCTAAGCACCCAATGAATATGGATTGAATGGGAGAATAAGAAACTATCCCTGATAGTGTGGGCAGAGGAGCCTGGAGCAGCTAAGAAAAATGGGGCCTGGACCTGTGTTTTAGAGAGGTGGACAAAAGAAGATTCTACCAACTGCTAATGTGGGCACAGCTCCAGCAGCCAAGCACCTACTGTGTGTGGAGAGAAGAGCGAACATTTCCCCTGACTGCCAAGGTGTGCACAGCTCCAGCAGCCAAGCACCTACTGCGTGCAGGACTGTCTCCACACATCACGTGCATGTCGTACTCTAGCTCACATTCTCTGTGATTTCCTTCTGTTGGCAAGTTGCCACGCAGGCACTTGCAGAAAAGCAAGAAAAATTAAAATACAAACCTCCCCTATCCTTAATCTTCTATTCTTTCATCTCTCCCGCTTTTCTGCCTCCCTTCTACATCATTTTTTTCATACAGAGTAACCACAGCAGGAGTAAACAGACAGGAGGATAAGGATGGCAAAGCCTGAGTCCTTGCTGACACAAGACAAGCATCCTTGGGGTGCTACGCTAAGTCCTTAAAACACCACCCCCCAGTGCTGTCAGGCTGAGCAATCCCACTTTCTCTTAAATTCAAACTCTTAAAAGGCAAAATTGCTCACCCGCCTAAGCTCCCCCTTTGTGGGTTTTGACAATATTGTTATCTCTACATACTTTTTGACATTACCTCCCTTCACTTACAGTGGACCAGAAAATGTGTGACTGAAAGACTGAAACACTTTTCTCCAGTGGGAAAGCACCTAGCATGGTACCACTGAGTCAAAAGCTGTCAAATAGCCATAAGATAGAACAATTAATGAATTGGCTTCATCATACAGCTAAGAACTTCTTAGAATGAGCCAAATTATACCCTAGAAGCAACTGACTCATAACTGTAGCTGTTGCCTATTATTTCGTGGGACAGTCTAGTAGTTTCTGCTTTACCAGCAGATAAGCCAGCCCATAGCAACCTTCATGGACCAAGAGGGGTGAAGCCTGGTCTAGCAGCTGTGGTCAGCTGGTAACTGATGCTTAGACAGATCCCTCTCTCATTCTCTTGGTCAATTCTTGAAATAGTTACTTACCCCAGCAAGCTGTTACATTCCTCTCAATGCCCTGCCACCCAGTGTCAGTTCTCTTTGTGTTTTTACCTGTCTTTATTCTTCCATCTCTGCTTATGACTCCTCCAGGTTCAACGCTGATGACATAGATAGGCAAGTCCCATTCCCTGTGTGATGCTCCCCCTGCAACGGTCATGCCGAGAGATTCGCTGGGGTCTTTTCGGACATTCACCACCTTCTCGTGACAGGTGGCTGCAGGATGGAAGGACTGAGGGCACAGACAGAAAAACATGGTGCATGTATTCACAAGTGGGTTGTCTACATGCAAAAATGACCAAAGTTGCGTACATTATGAAAACTGAATCAATGCGATGGTGGTCTTTGGTATCACAGAGAAGGACACACATAGAGAACTGTCATTTTGCATGCCTCTAAAGCAGAGTTACACTATCCCAAATGCTACAGGCTAACTCAGAAAGTTCACATTTGAAAAAAGGAGTAGTAAAAACGGGAGGAGGGTCAGGGTGGAGACCCCGGGGAGCAATCTGAAATATATGAAGTGAACCGTATCTCAACCTTGTGAAGCCAGTCACCCATTCCTGACTGTGATCAGCATTTCAATAATTCTTATCTTTGATGAGCATCTGGAATGTTTCATAAGTGGAAAAGTTACAAAAGTTGTTTCACTCTTTCTTGGTGCTTACTAAACAGCCTTGCCTTCCCTGAGTGAAGAGGTCTTTAGCTGAGTATCAAGGATTCAACGTGTTGAACTGATGAATGCCACGGGCAAGAAATTTCAGTCCAAACCAAAAAGCAAACAGAAACAATAAAAAATCTGAAATATCAAGCAATCCATATATGTCCACAAATGTCCATGTGTCCTGCATCTCTGATGGCCATTTGCTTTCCCAATCAGAGAGGGGTCCACAGTAGCAATGGAAAAAAACAAGTCTCTCCCAAAATCCTTCATGCTCAGCATTGCTGAACTTGGGAGGGGTGGAAGGAAGCACAGTGGAGATAATCTTTTCTACTTTCTCTTTTCTCCCCATTCTCCCCGCCCTACTCTGAAGATCTCAGATTGTTTCTTAATACTTAAAAACAATTTATGATGAAGTAGTTCAAGCTGCTTAAGAATTATTATTTTGCCCAATACTTGGGTAGCCAAATATTTATCACTCGAAGTATACAAAATATTTATATTTTATAATATTTGCTTTAGATTTTTTTAAAAGAGAGGGACAATGAGAGAGAGAGAATCAATTTTATTTAGTTTTTCATGTGGCTTTCATTGCTCCAACACTTCGTTGTGTATATGGCACTGGGATCCGAACCCATGTCCTCCTGAATACTAGGTAAGTACTCAAACTTCTGAGCCTCTGCTCCAGCCCTGATTTGGATCTTTAAAATAAAATGTTAGACACCTTAAAAATGTAAACAGAGAGACTGGAGTGGTGGCTCCATGGTTGGAGTGCTTTCCTGGCATGCGCAGGGACTCGGATTCAAACCCCAGCACCACATACACAACTGTGTCCGAGAAACAAAGGAGACAAAAAATAAATAAATAAAATGGATTCTTTCTATTTTAAAAAAAAGTGTACAAAAAAATAAAAACGTATACAGAATAACATCATAAATTTCCCATGTACCCTTCAACTCAAGGGGAAAAATCCTTCCGCACAGGGTTAAAGCACCTCTGACATCCTGGTCACGTGCCCTTTCCTCTCCCACAGAGGTGACCCTGTGCCTATCATTCCTCAACTTTTCAATTGGCCAAAGGCTGTTCTGCTCCATAAATCCTGGCTTGCCTTCTTTGATATGGCTTTGAATCATTTAAGTTCCTATTTTCAAAATGCCACATTGTTTCCTAAATCAAACAAAACTCGAGTCAGAACATAAAAAACTGAACCATCAAACAAGTCATATGTGTCTTAGCTTTATAGGAAATATGCCACTTTTTTGTGTGAGGACATTTCAGAAGGCAGATAGAACTGAGGACAGCTTCCCAGCAGGCCAGGGTGGAAGTGTTGCAGGGAATTCAGACGCGACAGAGGGTTGTAGCAAAGTGTGGAGCAAACTTCCTGGCCTTGGCACAACTTATGGCAGGTGGTGGAAGGATCATGAAAGAGCAGGGCAGTGGAGACCTCGCTTCTAGTAGTTTAGGAAATTAGAATGTGACATATACTGCTTCATTCAACTAAAATCAATTAGATAAAAAATTAAGTTAATGCAGCAGTTTTCCATTCACAAATACTTCACTTTAATTTAAACATGTTAGTCTTTATTAGCAAGAGGATATCAGGGAGTCCTTACCTATAAAATGTTTTAGAAGATTGTATTTGGTCTGTCTAGATTTCTTAATATAAATAAACATGGAATTTAAGGATTTATGGGGCATGCTGGCTGGAGAATGGGGAGGAGGGTGTAATCTTATAGACTCTGTAACAGTATAAAGCAATCATGCTCAATGATTAAAATTTTGAATATTCTTTCTGCATACATTGCTCAAAAACTCAACTTGTGGAGATGTGAGTATGCGTGTGTGTGTGTGTGTGTGTGTGTGTATTTTTTGTTTGTTTGTTAGAAGTGATGTATTGAAATCAGACACCAGGGGACATGACTGAAAAGAAGCTCACTGTCATCACTCTATGATGCAAAGGCTGTTGAACTCTTAATTTTGGACTAAGCAAGGTTTGTGTTGCTTTAACACCTATGCAAATGAAGATGTTAAGGCCCTGCCTCTCATGGAAGCTATGGATAGCAGTACAAGTTGGGTTGAGTCATCTCATTTGAAGGGAGGCTGCAAACTGGTGGCCTATAAGATTCCACATTCTGCTTGATCCGTGATGTTTGAAGATTTTTTTGATTAGGACATTTTCTCTGGCTTTCCCCAGTCCCCACCACTCCCTAATGTTCCATGAGCTTCAAGTGTTTAAATTTATCTTTCTGAATCTGTTGCAAACACAAACATCTTTAAAATATCAAGGGAATAATTATTTTTATTTCAAGGCAGACTGGGAAACTTAAAAACCAGAAATCAAGAAAACCTCTTGTTTCATTTCAAAGTAAATGGAAAATAGTCCTTCAACAGAATGACTCTTTGTAAGAACAAGACATGTATTTGGCTCAGACTAGAAATTAGGTCCCCACACAAGGCCTGCAAGATCAGGTTTTAAGACTCCCAGCACCTTCTTTACTCCTGCTTGGACAGGAGACACCTGCTGTCTCACTAAGTCTGAGGATGGGACTTCGGCTCTTAAGTTTCACAAGTGTTACAGTGTTTCTTTAAGTGACCAAGTCCAGAGATGACACTTAGAAATACTGAAGTGTGCAGCCTTCCTAGGAAACCACTCCTTGCAGGAGCAGCTGAAATGCCCTGGCTGGGCCTCACCTTGGGAGCACTAGTCCTCTCGCCTGGACCTGGTGACCAGTTGCCATTGCTGATCCAGCTGGCTTCCTGGAAGATGTCTGGGCTGGGCTGTCGAACCTGACGGGACACGATGAGGTGAACACGTCTTTCACTGGCCTGGAGGAGAAGACACAGCTGTTAGCCACTCTCAGCTCACATGCACAGCACCTGGCACCAGCAGCTGGCCGGGACATGACTTTAGTTGTGCCTCTTTTTACGAGAAAAGGTGATTTCTACTCTTTTATGTCAGTTCACAGAGTGCAAAAACAGAAGAGCTATTTCCTTTAACCTTGAACCAGGTAGAGCACATTGCTTCAAGGGAAAACCTAGAGAAGGTATGACTCATGCAGCTCTCGGAAAAGACATCATCAGATGTTGCTAAATTATTTTTATCGAATATTTCTACTGCACATAAGACATGTCTGAAGGCCTCTCTGGATAGACTAAAGTTCCTGGAGTAACATAGAAACCCAGAACAAAGGTCTAAGATCAAAGGTAAGCAGAAAATGGGATTTTGGCAGTAGCCCTGGCTCCGCAGGAAGGGAAATCTGTGTCTGAGAGACTTGAACATTTGGGCATTGGAAAGGTTGGGCACTTTAGATACACAAGGATAGCTCGTTAGGTTCTAATACAGCCTGGTCCATTGCCTTGATTCTTTATTTTTGTGCAACTAACACTAATTCTCTATTTTTTTTTAAGAGAGAGAGTCAGTTTTATTTATTTTTTCATCTGGGCTTTGTTTTTCCAACTCTTAGTTGTGTATGTGGTGCTGGGGTGTGAACCCAGGCCCTTGTGCATGCCATGCAAGCATGTTAACACTGAGCCACCACTCCAGCTCCAATCACCACTAATTCTACTAACGCTCTTTAGTACATACATTGAAACTTGGACAGAGCATTCAGAATAACAAAAGTATAGCTATTGGAAAGGTTCATTCCATGCGGTCAATGTACGAATTGGCTTTCTGCCACAGGGAAGATCATTATCCCAGACTTGCTGTCCACTGAGGCTGCAGATCTGCACGACACACAGACTAGGCCTCAGACCTGTAAAACTTACAGAAATAGGTCTCCCTCATGGCCCAGGCTGGAGTGGCCTGCTGACCTCCCCATCCCTTTAATCAAAGTTGGCAATGGGTGAAACAGGTTTAGGGTCAAGGAAGATGGAGGAAAGAGAAGGAAGGTGTGGAGGTTCCTTTCTGTTCTATCCTTTGACTACTCACCATCACAACAGAGATGGACAGTGGGATAATTATGGGACCATGGAGAAGTGAGGTCATGAAAGGAAAGCAGGGAAAGTCCGTGCTCTTCTTCATTAGCTGGGATGATAGGAGTTGAGACATCAGCTTTCTGCCTGCCATGGTCTCAATGTTTATCCCTTCCAAATTTCGTGTTGAAATCTAACTCACCAGGTGATGGTATTAATAAGTGGGGAATTCAGGGATGGGTGGGGACATTGTAAAGAAGGACTGAGGCATTTTCAAGTGAGGACACAGCACCTTATTCTTCAGAACTGCGAGAAATAACTTCCTGTTATTTTTAAACCACCTGGTTTAGCATACTCCGTCATAGCAGACAAATGGACTAAGATACTTCCACTCTTCTTTTCTTCCCAGGGCACATAACCCACACTACCTCTCAGGAACCAGGTCCTTGTTTTTAAAACTTTAAGCAATACAAACCTCCACCAATGAAATCATATCCCCACGGTGGTCCAACACTGACCATCTTAAATCTTCCATAACTTTGCATTCTTATATTAATAAATGTCTCTTCTCAGGACTCTTAGAACTCAGGGATCATCAATTGAGTGGTTATAAATTTGATGAACTTTGTAAACTGCTAAAGTGCGGTGAGCATGTTGAATGTAACTATCACGATGGATGGTCATCCAAGTGAGTTAATTCATTTCACATAAATTTAGAAAATCCTACTAAACAGGGCCCCAAAAGTAAATTTGAATCCTTAGCCCTCTTTCCTCCACCGAGGCTGCCCGTCTCCTGACCTGCCCTGTCATTGCTTATGTGCCTCCTCCCTTTGTGTGCTTACCCATCTTACATTCCCTGGTGTTTCTCATCACATATAAAGCCTGCGTCAGAAGAGAACAAAAATAGCAAGCCCAGGAAATAATCATGAAGATGCTGATGCGCAGAGCTACGGTGTAGGTCAACTACGTCTGATTCTGGGAATAATAACCGCCTCTTTCTTTGGCCTGCAAATCTCACTTATCCTAATAAGATTATCTTTGGGTCTGAAGCTGAAATGACTAAAAGATAAGCAGCAGCAAAGATTCAGGTCAAAACTTCAATCACTGACCCTGAATTCGCTCCCTTATCTTCAGGGAAACTCCGCTGTTTTGCAGGCTGGTGGCAGCCTGCTCATCTCTAGGCCTACACACGGTCCCATGCTCATCTTGGACAAGAGCTGCTGCACGATTAAGCACCTCATAAGAATTGAGAACATCTGAAACTTACGCATCGGGCTGACTTGCCAGGCAAAATCGAAATTGCCAAGGAGCAGCCTGTGAGAGCTGTTCGATTCACGTTTTCAAGCATAGATTTCTCACTGTGTTTTCAAATGCTGGCTCTGGTATTAAGTTGCTGGCAGGACTAACACTCCAATAAATAACTCTGGTATCAATTTACTTGGAAATAAATTCTCTGCAAGGCTGGGTCTGTGGCTCTTACCAGCCACCTTGTAAATTGCTCACAGGGAGACTATTCGATGCACTTTCTTTTGTAGCGTTTGAAGATATAAGGTGGAAAGTGGGCTAATGTGTTTGTCCTGGCTCTTAACTGTCAGGAGCAGCTGGATTCAGGGTAGAGAAACAGCCCAGCCCCAGAGAGTTTTTTTGTTCTTGTTCTTGTTTTTTATTTCCCCTAGTGAGATTGTGATGTGAGTGTAAGAAGAGGGACTGGGGCAGAACAGGAAAATTGAAGGAGAACGATTATTGATTTCATATCTACATAGCATGCACCAGGAAGATGGGACCTGTTATTTTTAATGATAAGGAGTGGCTAAGAGCGCAAGTGGTGAGTTCAAGCAGAGCAAAAGCTGACAGAGAATCTGCATATTGAGGTGTAAGCCTCTTGCCTAGCAAAGGGTTTCACCTGTTCATTTCTAAAGGACACAGGAATTAAGCCCAATGCGTTTTTAGTGCTTTTTTTCCTTTGTATTTTTGCTAAAATAAAACGCTAAGTTAACCATATCTAATTCATGTGGGCTCATTTATTGACTTTCTTGTACTTGCTTGATAAACTTAAAAAAAAAAAAGCTTTCAAACTGAGAGTCCTCCCTCCCCCCTGCAGTGCTGCACAGCCTCATTTCCATGCAAACACCTAAACGGGGAGAATCCAAACTGATAGTCCAGCGTCCAGATTGTGTTGCTCGGAGCAGGTAGAACATGGGCACAGCTCCCTGTACAGCACAGTCCAGGTCCACAGGAGACACACACTGACGGCGTGGGCCCCTGATACAGGCAAGTGATTGCTCCAGAGGGACCTATAGTGTCCAAAATCGTCCTGAATTCTCCAAGGGCTTCTTTTCCAAAAATCCCAGAATGAGACAGTCTGGCTTAACTGATTTTCAACATAGACTTGTGGAGCTGGGTCTTTCTATCCTGTCTGGCTGCCCCTTTTATCTTCCCTCCCAGTAAATGTTCAAGTATCATGATCAGCTCATTCATCTGTGCACACAAAGCCCCAGGGAATTGGGGAGCACTGATTCTATTTAATTAGACATCATCTAATCCAACATTTTCCCCGTAGCCCATGGTTCAATTCCCCTACAACCTTCTTGCCAGTTGTGACCCAGCTCATGAGTTAATGAACCAATAACAGGAAGTTCACGTTGTGCCCATTTTAGATAGCACTAATTAGAGAATTTGCCTTTAGGTTAACCTTAAGTTAGTCATTCTCTCACTCGCCATTGGCTCAACCCTACAGGATAAACCCAAATCAATTTCCAAGTGACAACCCTATTTTAAGATGGCTCTCATTATCCTTTCTTAGCTCTTCTCCTTTCTAGGTCAATTTTTTCTACTTCCTATAATATTTCATGTTTTCAAGTCATCTCAAAACCTTGATGAACTCTGGACTCTTAACTAAAGTTGGGTGGAGACAGGGTGTGTAGAACTGGACCCAGATGGTGAATTCTAGTCTGACCAGCACAGTAGGGTCTTTTTGCTGATGGGCCAGTGGCACAGAGGACCTGATTGGTGGAACTCCCACTTTGAAAACAGGATTGTCTCTATGTTTTATTGGACTGAGAATTCCGTAGATGTCTGTCTTCATCATTATCGGTTAACTGAAAGATGACAGACAGGTTTGCACTACAGAACACATTCTCGCAGCACAGCCCACCTCTGGATGGTACACAGATCTTACACGGCAGTATAGACACCTGGGGGCATCGGATCCAAATGATAAGCTAGAAGAATAACAAAGTGATCAGTCATGGTGTGGGAACAAAATCTTTGTCCTTGCCCTTCTCTCCAGGGAGCAAAAGAACTTCTGGGGGAGAGGGATCCATCCCATTAAGCAAAAAATTGGGGCTTCAGAAATAAAACTCTGGAATAAGCTAATGGTATACCTGGAAAGTTGATAATCCCTATGCAACGAGCTTGGTGAAACCAAATCTGTAATATGTGGATTTGTTCACCATTGAAAACATTTGCACCTAGCACAGTACCTGGCATGTTATAAAAGGAATTCATGAATGGCTTCTGCTGCAGAGGTGGCGGCTCTTTCAGCAAATGAAAATCAGTTAGAATTTGGCCAAGGAGAAAGGAAATTAAGGAGGTTTAGGGGAAGTGGGGAAAATATCTTTGGATTTGACCAGGGTAGAAACAGAGAATTAAGATAGCAATTTGGTTTATTTTTTCAACTGTACTGTAACTTGTCCTTACATTCCCAGAAACACATGTCTTTGAGGTATAAAGAAATTAATGATGGTGGTGATGCAGATGGTGACTTATGCAGGGTCATACAGATGTCACTGACAAACAAAATGAGCATTTAGTTTCTGAGTTGTTGAATTTGCTGATTGTTGAGTCAATAGAATGAACCTACTCCTCTGCCTCAAACACCATATCTCTTACAGTGTCTAGAGGTCACTTGCAGGATCAATTTTGTTCCGTGGTTGAAAAAAAAATGCATGTGGCCTCCAGGAACACAGGTGTACACCTATAATCCCAGTTACCCAGGAGGCTGAAACAGGAGGATCTTAAGTTTAATACTAGCCTGGACAACTTAGTGAGACCCCATCTCAAAATTTTAAAAATTTAAAAAGGCTTGTGGAGGAGCTGGAGCGGTGGCTCAGCGGTTACAGCACTTGCCTGGTATGTGCAAGGACACAGGCTTAGCCCCACAGCACCATGTACACAATGAAGTAGTGTCAGAGAAACGAAGGTCACATGGAAAACTAAATAAAATTGATTCTCTCTCTCACAAAAAAAAAAAAAAAAAGGCCTATGGATGTAGCTCAGTGGTAGAGGGTCCCTGGGTTCAATCTCTAGTATTGCAAAAAGCAACAACAAAAATATACATACATGGCTGTGTGTTGGAGAAAGGGTGGTTAGATTTGAAGATCCCTTATGTCCACAGGGTGTAGCTGTGCTTAAGACTCACACTTTCAGAATTCTAGGATGAAAAGCTATACAACTTATCAAGTCACGATTTCTCAAGAGCACATGGAATTTGGAGATCTATATAATATAGTCATTCGGACTTTGAGAATTCAGCTCGAGGAGATTTAAGAATCTATGTATAGTTTAGTCTGTGTGTATTAAATTTACTACGGTACCATGGAGAGGCAATTTAAGTAGGGATTGGATTCCATATTAGCTGGGCTGATCTGTAAAAAACACACACACACTATCAGGTCTCATTTCACTGGTGGTTCTTACTGGCTCCGGGGGACTTGAATGTTTAAATTACCACAAAAGTTCTGACATTTTTTCCAGGTACGCAGCAGAACTCAGGAGCTGGAGTCGTATATTTAGAACAAACCGAGGTAATCTGAGTAGGGCATTCCTTGCCTTCTGGCTCTGTCTAAAGCCCTGTCACATTCTTTTTAAAAGTCTGAAGTACCTTATTGTCAGCTGTTCTTTGATGAAATAACTTCCCATCTGAACATTAATTCATCGGAAGAACAAAAATCACAAGTCAGTATTCATGAAAACCCCTTGCTTCATTATCCCTGCCAATGGCTCAGTTTTTTCAGAGTCTGCACCGAGTCTGGGTTGTCCAAAAACAAAAGACCCAAGAGGGATGCTTGAATTTGAAATTCACAACTACTTTCTTTATTAACTGTCTACATGTATTATATTCATTTTCTAAATAAACATGTACACACTGTCTTGGATTGCAGAGAACAATGGCACGGAAGCGTCCTAAAGCAGGTAGGCCTTCAAAACAAAAAAGTCTCATGCTGCAAACTGGGCGGGCACATGCTGACCCTCCTAGGTTTGGGATGTTGAGCCCTCTGTTTTTCCCTCCATCTCAAAGCTTTGATCCATTATTTCTTTGTTCTGTTATTCGGGTATGATATCAGACGCTTCCAAAAACACTGTCTCTAACATACCTTGAGAGTGTTCAAAAACCTTGACAAGTTAACAATGGTGGAAAAGCAAGTGCTCACTAAGTCAGCTGCTCCGGGTTGCAGATGTCCGGCTCCTTAAAGTGGCTCTTCTCAGTGGGGCCTGGCTCTCCATCTGTCTAACACTAGGGTCTGGTTAACCCAGCCTTCTGCTGAATAAGCTGAGGTTAAGGCTCAACATATGTAAAGTTGGTCAGATTTAAAACAGTTGTGGCCTCTCTGTAATAACTCTTCCCTGAAGTAATGTAGGAAAAAAGCAGAATGTGGGGTACTGTGGGAGAGGACATGGCCAAGAGGACATGTTGTCTGGGAATTTTTCTGTAAGGCAAATGTGATTCATGGAGTAGACATACAAGGGCCGCAGAGCCAAGCACTGGGTGGAAATCTGAGTCTCAACCTTTGAAGGGTATTTAGTTTAATCCCCCCAGCCTGGTGTATGTTACAAGTATCACATAAATAAAATCCACTCTTCAGAAACAGCAAGAGATTGCTTAGCTGAGTTTTTCCAGAATTCTATTTTTTTCGTTTCTTTTCCAATGAGCTTTGCCCTAGTTTTTTTTTTTAAGAAAAGTTTTTCTTGCTTATAAAGCACATTGGCTTTGTTTAGTAAGCAAAAGAATCTTTCAGGAATTCCCACTGTTAGGCAAGACTTTATTTCATAAATTAACTTTCTCAGGGAAAAGTTTTTGCTCTTCTGTTATTAATCTGCAAAAGTGGAATGCCATATGCAATCAACATTTTTCCAAATAACATGAGCAAGTTTTTCTTTTGCCTATTGCGAAGTACAGTTGGCAAAGGGTCATCTTCAGAATGGGAGTTGCACTGATTGACCTGCAGAGGGCATGAACAAGTGGAACATGAAACAAAAAATACCGATGAGCTCCTAAAAGTTGTTTTTTTGAGAGAAAAGAAAATAATGCTGAGAATGGAATTTTTTCATGAAAAAAAAAAAACCAGACTCTTCTCCATGCATGTATGTTTCCACACGGTCAATTTTGTGTTCTACTGGCTCATAGACTGCAGCCATGCATCTCATGCTGACTCAAGGTCAGAGTCAAGAATATGTTCCAAGTGCCCTGAGGCCAGGAACGGAGTCCCTCTGAGTCCCTGTGGTTTATCACCATACTGCACACCTCTGGGTACACAGAGGCTGTGTAAATATGATGAATGAACAAATTCAAGGGGACAAAAAGTAGAAATTATATCTTGGGGACAAATAGCACGAAAAAGTGGATGCACTTTTTGCTCTTGTTCCCTCGTAAATGGTTTAACAAGAAGTCCCTATGAGGTGGAATTAATGTGTAAAATATATTTCATATAATTTGATTCCATTTATTAATTTAATGAAATTTATAAACCTATCTAATAGCTGTCCTATCAGCTCTCTGCTGCCTTTATAGATCTTTATCACACCACTTTCCTTCCTAGAGTGATATTCCATAGCCTCGGAGATATTCTTAGCTTTAGCCTGGCTCTTAATACTCTCCTAGGTCTGGGTCTTGTCTTCCCCTTCTGCCTTGTCCAGTGCTGCTGTTTCCTACACATGCCATGCTCTAGGCTCTAACCATTTTCCTAATGGAAGATGTTTTTGTGTGTTGTATCTCCTTATAATGACCCTTGCTACTTATCCACCTAGAAAACTTCTGCTCATTCCTCAAAGTCCCAGTTCAAGATCTTCCCTTGCTATGAAGAGTTCATAGGCTCCTATCAGAAAAGACCTCTCCCGCATCTGCACCAGCAGGACTTAATTTCTCCACTGTAGAACTATCCCACCATATGGCAGGCGTTAACAGAAAGTCCACGCTGGTTAGAGAGTGGGCTATTGGGGGAGAGCAAGCTAATTGCTCATCACCTACCTGTTCTCTACACCTAACCCCAGCCAGGTAAGTAGTGGAAACTTAATACATGTTTGATAAGTGAAGGGAATGAATGGCTTAGAACCCAAGAGCTCAGAATAATATATATCCCTTTAAGAATAAAGCAGTCAGCTCAAGAAATGTTACTGAGACACCAACTATCTGGAGGAATCTCCAGAAAATTATACTGAGTGAGATAAGCCAATCCAAAAGCTTATATATTGCACGATTCCACTTATATAATAGTTTTGAGATTCAAAATTATAGAAATGGAGAATAGATGAGCAGTTGCTGGGTGAAGGAGGGGACAGGGTAGGAGGGAATTAGGTATAAAAGGGTCACTTTCATAAGGATCTTTGTGGGGATAGAAAGATCTTATTTATCAGTGTCAACAGCCTGCTTGTGATACTGTACCAAGGTTTTGCAAGATGTTAACACAGGGGAAAACAGAAAGGTACCAAAGAGATTCCTCTGTATTTTTTTTTTTACAACTGCATGTAATTCAGAATTATCTCAAAATAAAAAAAATTTAAAAATGTAAAGGAAGAAAATTTCATGGTGAACCAGCCACAGTCAATAATATGCATACTACTGCTTAATGAAATCACACTGGTCAGAAAAGTGCATTAGTTTGCACTGCTAGCAGGCTACTATGAACTCTTTTTGAGTGAAGAAGGACTAGTATCTCTCTCTTATGAGGGTGCTACTTCTAAGTTCATACCTGAGTTTCCATGGTCTTGGCTTTAGCCAACCCCATCATAGTCTCTGTCCACATGATCCCTGGGGTGTGTGTGCTTCTTATGGAAGTCAATACAGTCAGCTGTCTTGGGGGTGTCCAGAGGTTATCTGAATGATTCCCGAGTCTGCATCTAGCATGCTCAGTACAAAGATGACTCAACCTTGTTACCAGTGACCTTAACCTTGTGAGGTTGCAACACACAATGCAATGTGTCCGGCTGCAGTCAGAATGACTGGTTGGCAACAGGACACGTAGGGAGTGCCTGTGACCCTGAGTCATGTCAGCAGCTTGTGTAAGGTGCTTACCTGGGTGGAAACTTTGACGATGCTGGTTCTTCCATCTGGACTGCCTGAAAGGGGGCACCGTGTGGCATATGTGGTCTGGTGATGAGTTCTTCTACTCATTTTTTTTTTTTGCGGGGTATGTGGCGGGGGTCAGTACTGGGGATTGAACCCAGGGCACTTAGCTATTAAGCAACATTCCCAGCCCTTTTTTTATTTTCAGACAGTGTCTCAGTAAGTTGTTGAGAGCCTCGCTTAGTTGCTGAGGCTGGTCTTGAACTTGTGATTCTCTTGCCTCAGCCTCCTAGTTGCTGGGCTTACAGGTGTGTACCATGGAGCCTGGGGGTTTCTGACTGGGAACTCGGGATGGCCTGTGACCCACCTGAATCAGATGAGCAGCACTTTCTGGGCTCCCATATCGGAGGTCATGTCCATTGATGGCCAACACCCGGTCATTCTCCTCCAGCTGGCCATGTCGGTCCGCCACGCCGCCATCCAGCACGTTGAAGATGAACACCCCAGGTTCGTCCACCTTGCGTACCAGTTTTATTCCCAACTGCTCCTCCGGACTACTTTTGTTGAGAATCACATGGAAGCTGTCATCCCGAGGTCCATAGGTATCCAGCATCTGTCCATTACTCCTGCTTCGGAACTTCTGCTCACGCAGCACAGTGAGCCGCAGCACCTGGCAAGGCTGTCGCAGGAGGCGCAGGGCGTAGTTGTGGGGGACATTACTGATGTCCATCCCATTGACCTGGGGAGGTGGAGCATCTGTGGTCAACTTCCCCAGTCATGACCCTTCCTAAGAGGCCCAGATAGCCTGTGCTGGGCCCTGGGTGTCATCCCAGCACCACAAAAAGTAAAGAAATAGGGCTCTAGCGGTGGCTCAGCAGTGTCACGCTTGCCTGGCATGCACAAGTATGTGAGTTCAAATCCCAGCACCACGTACACTACAAAGTGTGGGAGCAACGAATGACACATGAAAAAATAAATAAAATTGATTCTCTCTCTCTCTCCCTCACTGTCCCTCTCTCTTAAAAAAAAAAAAAGTGTATTAAAAAAAGTAAAGAAATAAAGGCCCAGGCCCTCAGAATACCCACAGCCTTCTCCTAAAGACTTCTTAGCTCTCTCCCCCTATCCTGTGTCCAAATATCCCCATCTTCCCACAGTACCTTTCAGGCCTCTGTGAGTGGACACCCACGGTCTGCAAACTTGTCCCCATGCAGGCTGCACATCTATTCACAGAATCCCAACCTGCCCAACTTATTTATTAGCTGATAGGCAGGGAGGGAAAGAAGAAAAAGTAGGAAAAAGACAAAAGAAAAGGAATCTCCCCATTCAGCTCAGGTGAATGACTACATCATTAAACTCTTTATCTTTTTTGCAGTACCGGGGATGGAACCCAGGACCTGTGCAGGCTAAGCAAGTGCTCTACCATTGAACTCACCCCCAGCCCCAACTGATTACATTAAATGGCCATTCAAACCAAGGTGAGTTGACATTTTCTTTCTAAAATTCATTAATTGAATTGTTCTCCCTGGATCAACTATACTGGAACTTCCTGTTCCGAACACTGTGTCAGTGTGTGTGTGTGTGTGTGTATGGATCAGGTATTAAGGTGGTTACTTTGCCCATGTTCCAAAAAAAAAAAGAGGGAAAAAGTCCCTACACAATTTCAAACACACTGATATGAAAGAAAGTTTCCGGCCTCTTGTTTCTTTTTTTATTTTTATTTTTAGAGAGAGAGAGAAAGGGAATCGGTTTTATTTGTTTTTTCATCAGGCCTTTATTTCTCTGACACTTCAGGGTGTATGTGGTGCTGGGGTTCCAACCTGGGTCCTCGTGCATGCCAGGCAACTGTTCCAACTGCTGAGCCACTGCCCTGGGCCCTCTTATTGAAAGGTTAGATCACCTCACAATGCTACTTAAGTGTCGCTAAGCTTGGCCCTCTCCTTTGTGCCTCTCTTAAGAGTCCACAGGGTCCACACTGCAGCGGGATTTCTGGTTTCCATTACTGGGGCTATGCAGGCCCAGACTGGGCTGCAGCCCCCCATGTTAGTTACTGCTCTGGAAGAAAACAATTCGCAGCATCCCTGTACTCAGTTCTTAAGGAGGGGGGCCCAGGAAGGAGCAACAACCTTCTTGAATTTCTATAGTTTGGTAAGATTTCTTGTACTTGCTGCCAATTGTTAGAGGTGCCTTGGAATAAGTTTTAAAAAGGCCTTCTCCAGGGACAGTCACTGGTTCTCTGCTGCATCTCCAGAGAATAATGGGAGTTCCATGTGCAAACACAGGCCACTCTGCAAAGGTGAGCAGAGTATGGAAGGTGGCAGGCAGGGCCTGCTTTCCCCATCAGACCCAAGCCAAGAGGTCAGGGTTGCCTGCTAAAGAGTGCTGGCAGGCCTATTGCCTGCTAGTGCCAACTGAAGACCACAAGAATCAAAGTGTTCATTATGCAATCCTCCCAGGCAGCATAGTTTCCACTAGAATGGGGAGGAAGTCGTGCAAGAGCATCGCAGATTGAAATGCTGGCCACCCCCCTGAGGTCCTATCCCACTTCAGAGACCAGTGGGAAGTCAGCATTTCTGCAATAAGTGCTTTAGATCATTTCTCCTCTTATTCCAATCAGTTTGCCAAACAAACAGGTCACAATGTGACAAAAGCTTGTCGCTTAGAAACCTAGAAGGGGTGGGATGAAACTGTTATCTGAGTATCAGCTAGGAATATATGAGCAGGGAGGGATTTCTTGTCACTTCTGTCTGAGAAACAACTCTTACTTTATCCTTTTTCTTTGGAAAATTCTTTCTTGAAGTCCCTCTCCTCGCCCAAGTCTTGGAGGACAATGTGCCCAGGACTATGTAATCTACTCCCTCTCTTCCAGGCAATGTCTCCGGATTGGTAAGAATAGCTTAGGGATTGCTTTTATTTTCATGGAGGGCCATCAAAACATAGGAAATTTACTTTAGAAGGATATATGAATGTGATTAGATAAACACAAAATGTTTATCTGCTCTAAAAACAATTTAAGAAAATATATGCTCCAGTTTTATATTATTTTATATTAATACAAGAGGAGGGGAAAGAAATATTAGGCAGAGAAGGGAGAAGAAGATAAAAAGGTGGAATAGTGGAGAGAAGGAGACAGATGTAAAATGATACAGAGACAGAAATATTTATAAACTAGAAGAAGAGAGTGAGTATGAAAGAACTGCTCAAACGATAAATCTCATATGGACAGTCACAGCAACATAACAACTATGGAAACTGAATGTCCATATTTATTTCACTATTTTCCCTTCATCCATTTACACATCCAACCATCCATCCACCCATCCAACCATCCACCCACCCATCCAACCATCCATCCATCCATCCACCCACCATCCATCCATCCATCCACTTACTCATCCATCCATCCACCCATCTATCAATTCAACCATTCACCCATCCATCCATCCATCCATCCATCCATTCACCCATCTATCTATCCATCCACCTAACTATCCATCCATCCATTTATCTGTTCATCCATCCATCCATCCATCCATCCATCCATCCATCCATCCATCCACCATTTGCTCTGAAGGATTTTTGTATTAAGTGGCCCCACTGCCACATTCTCTACCTTGAGGATGATGTCTCCTGGCAGTAGCCGGCCATCTCTGGCGATCACTCCATCACGATAAATGTGTTGGATGATGATATGGACCAGTGGGGTTTCGCAGCCTCCCACGAGCCTAATGGAGAGGCTTTCATTGGGATCCACTCGATTGATCTTGACACTGGTAATTTCACCATCTGGAATCAGGTGATGCAGCCTTGGAAAGACTGAAATGGGCAAAGACAGTGTTTATTTAAGACACCCACTGGGCATTTCCAACCACTTTTCTTCTTGCCAAACTAAACTGTTCATTGTTCCTCATGTGTTTTCCACTTCTGCTGCCTTGGTGCCAGGGTAAGTTTCTGTGTTGGAATGTTTTTCATCCTGGGCCTAAACCCAATTATTTTTCCTTCAAGGCTGCATAAAATGATCCCTTCCAATTACACTCTACCCTGATCCCTCTCTCCTTTGCTTTCTCTAAATATACCATTTCTAGAGACTAAAATCCTTGAGGGCCTGATTCCTGACTGTTTTGTGGTTCTATATACAGATCCCTGGATGCCAAAGTCTTCTGCTGATGTTTACTAGGTGAGGAGGAATGAATGAATGTCTTTATGGAATGAATTGCAGTCTCAGCCCTTGCTTATTCAGGGACAAAATTTCCAAAGAAAGAGGGAAGGAAGGAAGGAAGGAAGGAAGGAAGGAAGGAAGGAAGGAAAGAAGGAAGGACAGACCAAAACCCCTGCTCTTCTGCCTTCTTAGATCATGTTGAATATTCCTCCTTCCCTCAAGACCCTGCTTTTCAGGGCTGGGGAATCAGCATCACTATTCCTCCCTGTACCCTGCTGTCAATAGTGAAATTCAAAAGACCTGATACATATGCAATAAGAGTCCAAGGCCAAGGCCCGGCTGGTGGCTCCTGGAGGTTCTTCCCTGATCCACCTGAATCACTGGATTCAGAGCTAAAAGGTGATCCAAAGATCATGTAGGCTAGTATTTCCAAACTTTTTTTTTTTTTTTTTGCCAAAGAGTCCGCTTTTCCCATGAAACCTTTCATAGTTCCCTCCCACCTCCCGCTCTGCTGTAACCATTTAGAGAGACGACCCTAGCATGGTGGATATGCAGCTTTTTCTGCTCCTAAACTTGTTCAAGTGCAGAGAGGGGAAGTGAACCGACTAGCCGGATGCTTCAAAGTCAGCTGGTCCTCAGAGCCAGGTCTGAACCTGGCGCTTCTGATGACTGTTCCTGCTTCCATCAGGTTTCCTGGAGCCAGGTATACTCACAGCCTGGTGGGAGGCCACAGGCACTGAGAGGCACACTTTATCTCAGTTTGAATTAAAGTAAACAGAGAGGAAATCAGTAATTTCTGGGACCAAGTCACCTAGCTAGGAAGTTCCCCTAAGTAGCTTGAGCCTGAAATTAGGATGCAGAGGGATGAGAAGATTCTGTCCCCTGCAGCTGCTCACAGCTGAGAGTCTCCTTTAATATCACCATCTGGAAAGATGGAACTCTGCAGGCCGGGTTCTATGTAATCCATTCTTTGTAACTATTTTCAATATCCATGACTTCAGTCCATTTTTCCTAATGAACTCAACTTTCCAGGAACAATACAGAAAAAAAAAATCACACTTATTTCTATTACACAGCATGGTTAACGAGGTAATTTAGTGATCAGAAGAAGTCTGAGCCATTGTAAATGTGTGCCCTTGAACTCCACTCAGATTTAATTTAATGTAAGTGACTGGGGCAGCCAGTAGCTGTCTTAATCTGTCAGTTCTGGTGCTAACAGTCCTTGGGTGACTGAGTTCAATCAATGTTATAAGTACTCTGATTCCATTAGGTTAGCTACACCACAGCATCTGTCAGACATGTCTGGTAACCAGGGAATGGAAAATTTAAAAAAAAATTATTTTGAGCAAAGAAAGATTTGGAAATAATCATCAAAGCTGCTGATCCTCCCTCCCTACTCCCCCTCTCTTACTACCTCATTCCCAACACAGTTACAAAACTATACGTCCAAACCTAAACTGCTAGCCCCACATGGTGACACATGCCAGACTCGGGAGGCTGAGGCAGGAGGATTGCAAGTTCGAGACCAGCCTCAGCAATTTAGCGAGGCCCTAAGCAACTCAATGTGACCCTGTCTCAAAATAAAAAAAAAAAAATAAGTAAAAAGGGCTGGAGATGTGGCTCAGTAGTTACATGCCCCTGGGTTCAATCCCTGGTACCAAAAACAAAACAAAACCCCTTAAACTTCTCAAGGACATCTGCTTTCAGAGTCTGAAAGGACAGACCCAGTCACACTCATAAATGATGTTAATTAGAGCCACACAGGTGAGACCCTAGTGACTCTGAAGAATTAAAGTCATTTCTAAACTGTCCAACTTACATCAGTGTGGAAAGAAAAGAATTTGTTTCAAATTGCACCCTTCCTGGAGGACCAAAATTCTTGACAATTACTATTGTTTACAGTGAGTTCATTATACGGTGGCACAGAGCTAAGCAATTTTAAGGGACATTTTTAGTTCTTGTAATAAACATATGATGTGGATTATTATCCCTACTTTTAGATGGGGAATTTGAACGGCAGCTGCGAGTGAGAGTCAGGGCAAGCCAGACAATAGCAGCACAGGAAGGGAAAGAGGTAAAATACTTAGAGTACTGTAATAGGCTGAGAGGTTACAGCCCACACACACACATGCAGTAAGTGTAGACACAGGGTGACAGGTGATCAAAAGTAAGAAAGAAGGAGTTTTTTATGCCTGCTCAAGAATTTTCCAAGTGCACAATAAATACAGTGTTTTGGGCTCAATCTCCCAACCCCCAAGAGTGAAGGGTAGGATAAGCTAGGTTACCAGAATGATTTCTGGAGCCAGAGGACCTGAATTAAAATCCTAATTTTGCAATTTTTTTTTTTAGCTGGGTGACTCTGGATTAGTTACTGAATCTCTCTGGGACTCAGTTTCCTCGTCTGTAAAACGCTAATGATAACACTTGATCCTAAGCATTGCTGTGACATTTAAGCGGCTTAGAACACCACCTGGAGCATAGGAGGAGCTCAATTTTTTTAAAAAAGCTATTATTAGTAGTACTCTGAACTTCTGAGATAAAACAAAAAGAAATGAATAAGAAGGTATTTCTTCAGCTCCATTTACCTGAGGAAACCACGTAGGATCTAAGATCTAACAACATTGCAAGGATTCTAGAGCCATGTTACGTGTATTCAAAGTTCAGCAAGATAATTTGGAACAAGCTAAGTAACCTCTCTGTGTGTCAGTTTCCTTCATCTGTAAAACTGGGATAACAACAAGCAAATATGTTGTAGCGTTGAGGACTGAGGAAATGCATACAAAACACTCAGAACCAGGCCTAGCACACAGCTGTCATAAGAGCAAATAAATATGTCATCTCTTGCGTGCCCGCACTGTTTTAAATGATTTCCATTCATAACTAAAATTATTATTACTTGCATGCATTCAGTTAGCACCTGAAGGTAAGGGATCCAATACCATTTCCTTCATTTATATAAAAGGAGAGCAGCGGTTTCTGCCTTTAGTTTCTTGCAAGAGAAGGACATTAATCAAGGTCAAAAATATTTTATAGCCTTGGGAAAAGAAGGTGGGCGGTGGCCAGGCTGTCATCAACCCTGGAAGCTCAGCCCATGTCCAGCATTCTGGGGGAGTTCATTTACCTTCAGGGACAGTGGGATTTTCAGAATGTTCCCTGCCTTGGTCAGCTGGGTTGGCAACGGCACTCCCACTCCGTGTTCTTCGAAGAGCACTCAATGCTCTATTAATTTTTTTAAAAGATCTACTTCGGATACTGGACCGCTCAAAAGGCCGCGCTGAGGAAAAGAGAGATGAGAGGAGCAGTAGTTACAGGCTAACAGAAATCATCTTCCAGGTCCGTATCTGATAAGATACACTGGAATGGAAACAGTGGTCACCCCTAGGCAGTAGGATTACCTCAAGGTAGAATTTGCTTACCTGCTTCCTACAGGGAAATATGCGTGGCTTATTTTAAACATTTGCTCCCCACCCCCAGGATTAACTGAAGGTAACAGCATTTTTCCTTGAGCGGGCAGGGGAGGTCCTGGCACTGTGGGAAGAACAAATCATCTGGTCCCCTTCACCCGCTTTCACCAAGTCACAGTACAGAGTTTTAATTATCTGAGTAGTCGTGGTTTCATTTCACTTTGGAGAATTGAACATGGAGTGGCTGCCAAAACTACCAGAACCATTTCCCTTTAAAAATTTTTTTTCCCAGAACTTTCCACAGTGAGTTCTCCACAGAGGGCAATTGCAAGGAAGGCCAAGAGCCCATTCCTGGGCACCCACCCATTTGACTCACCCCTAGTTCGGTTGCTCCGGCCAGAGTCCGAGGGACTGCTTGCTGGCTGACCATCCTCTGTGGAGGACACGTAGGCAGGGTTGTCTAGGCCAGACTCGTCCATCATTAAGGAGATGGTGGCAGCTGCAGAAACCTCCGGGGAGAGCGCTGTGGCTGTGAGGCTGGTGCAGCTGTCTGGGCAGCCATCTTGTGAGCGCCTCTTCCTGTCTTTGGTGAGGCCGTAGTGGGAGGCACCTTTACAGCTGAGGCAAAGGCAGTGGGGAGGTCAGAAAGGCTGCTGCTTTGCTGCCACTTTCAGACCCACGTGCCTGTCCTGTGTCCCCTCCTTTTTCACAGTGAGTACTCAATATACCAATATTGCCAACCAAATGGACTAGTGACCTGAGAAATCAGTTAAATGATGCTCACTGTGCAGCCTCTACACTGATTGCTGGAATGCAAATCTATGAAAGCTTTGGTGTCTCCATGACTAGCATTTGAGACTGGTGGTGTGGACCTGCTTGGACTTGGTGATTCCTTTGTTTTGACCATGAACGCTCTCAGTCATAATCTCACTCCCTTCTTTTGGGTTTTGCTCCCACAGCAGTAGACCTAAATGCAAAGCTCCTCCCAGAATCCATATTTAACTGCCCATGGAAACAAAAAGCACGGTGGCCACAAAGCCGCAGGAGTTTACTCAGACTCCCTGTTCTCTAGGGGCAGGCTTGGTGGCTTCCATTTCAGCCTCTGGGCTGGTCTCCAAGGAACTGCCTTTGTTGCCTCAGAGAGGCCAGGACCAGGGGATCCTATGTACTGGAAAATGTCATTCATTGTCATGTATTCTAGCATTGGGAGAATGAATAGTTTTTATGTTTTTTTAACAAAACATATTTGTTTCTATCCATTCACCATCCATTTATTTAAAACAACAGCAACAAACTTTGTAAGAAAGGCCAATCATTGATGTAATTGGGAGAAGTAGAAAAAGAGCATACCCAAGGGTTGGGAGGCCAAGGGTGGAGCTGATCCCGGCCCATATTTTGCCATCACTGTATTTTTGTCACCACCGGGCAAGCCATTTCAGCTCAAAGTTCTGGTCAGGAAATGGTGATGATTTAACTATCTCAATGCATTGTGGTGAGGGTAGGCTGCTCCCATAGTTGTGAAAACAGAAATACCCATGCACTTTTCTACAAAGTGTCCATTTGCATATATTAGACATGCTAATCAGAAGATAGTCTGATCAATTCATTACACAAAACCCTACAGGACCTACGCTACTTAAAATAATCTCTTGTGACCCTATGGGAAATGATGCATCATGTTCTTGAAAAGGAACAGAGTCAAATGTGGTCTACAGTTGACATGCATACCCGATGGATGGTACCTGGAGAGCCATAGAACTGGCAGGATGGAAGTTCCTATTGTTTGCATCAGAATCCTTACACTGAAATGTCCTGAACTGAGGGATCTGGGGCATTTTATTAACTTGGCTAAACTTTCTAATCTGCACCTGCTTCCTGGTATAAGATTTGACTAATATTGTCTTGTCAAGAGTTAGTACCTTGCTACACATACAGTAAATTTGACTTGTAATTATTTTACTCATTCCCATATTCATCTGTTTTAAGATGCTTATCTTCTTATACTGTAACACATGTGATTGATGAGGGGGAAGTGTTTTGTTGCCAAGGATCAGTCACGACATGGATGCTTTTATCTGAGCATGGCCCACACAATCGCAGGTGTCTGTCTTGTCTGTGTTGGTCTCACTCTTGAGACACTATACCACTGAGCTTAACTGACACTTAACTGTCTTAGAAAAGCTTATATTATGAATCAGCATTGAAATGAAAAGCTACTGTACATATAGAAAGTCTCAGAAACAGAGCAGAGGGGTATAAATTTGATATTGATGAAGCAACTATTCATCCTTAGATGGTCTGCAATCCCATATTTTCTTGCAAAGAATAAGCAAACGCTTTATTTGCTTAGAAAGATACCTCCAAGGAGATGAAAAGAGGTGTTACATTTTGTTACTGAGATCATCAAAAAGGATTGCTTATGTCATATAACAACACAACCGAGGGCAGAGAAGTTGTCAATTTTGCCTAAATAGATTTCCGAGCCACAAGAGTCTGTTGTGAACAATCCAGTCACCGTGGGAATGAGCATCTTTAAAGGTGTTTTGGGACCATTTAACCAGTGGAACATTTTAAAATTTCTTCCAAGTACATTCAATATGGTGTTTCTTAGAATCAGTAGCATCTTGGCTGTGATGAAACACGATTATAATTTTAGTAGAAAAGACTAGGATTCTACAACCCTGTACCCTCATCTTTTAGAAGAGGAGAAAGGCAGGTATAAGCCCAAGTTCATCCTGCTCATGCCACCCACTTGGGAAGAGTTCAAGCTCTCTGCTAGGGTTGGTGAGGTTTTGCCTTACCAATCAACTACTTTGGCTTGAAAACGTTCCATTTAAAAAATAGCCAAATGGTTGATATGGGAAATTCAAAAACTGGAAGAAGCACTGTGTGATGGAAATAAAATAGAAGCCAGCATGTTTTTGAGCAGCTCCCAAGTCCCAAACACGCGAGTGGAACACTTCTATGCAGGCCAGCAATATTTGGTCAGCAAGGCATAGCAAGGAAGACTATTTAGTAGGTCTGGAAACAGCTTTTCTTAATGGGGGGGCAACAGTTGGCATTGACCAAGTGCCCTGCCAGAGCAGGAAATTAATTTTCCAACTGGAAAAGGGGCTGGCAAAGTCACAAGCAGGAGGGACATGGCATATCCCAGTGAAAGAAAGTGGCATCTTATTCTGCTGCCTAATCGTTGAAAAGGGTGAGGTATTTTTAAAAAGCTCTGAATATACCATTAAGGCATCAGTGCTATTTCAAATTCCTGGGGTTCCAGGAAAAGAAAACTTCATAATATGGGTAAGTATCTTCCCTTGGTCCCATGTCACAGCTGTCCTTACAATGTCTGGGGGGGATGCAGAATCTAGAGTGAAACAGACTTCATACCTTTTGTTTGGGAAAAAAAAGTCCTGTTCAAGCAACTCATTGTTACAAATGAAATCAAACACGTGGTCGGGTGCGGGTGAGCAAGGCAGAAAATTTACTTCTGCCAAGGGCAAAACAATGCCTGCCCAGCAAGGAAATGCCCAGCCTGACCGGATACCGCCCTTCCCTCTGATTGGAGGAGCTCATGTGTGCAGTCTGCACAGTTGGCTAAAATAAAGCGGAGGCAGGTGCAAAGAGGAAGCAGGCGGGACTAGGAGAGAGTGGGGCGGGGTCTCTGGAAAGCTGGAAACACTGGAAACACCCTCACTGCGGTGAGGGTCACCAGAAAGGGCACAGCGAGGAAGCGAAGGTCACTGGATGAGGATGGGTGGGTACCAGAAGGGATTCTCGGAAAGAGGCGGGCATACGCTATTTTCAAGGGGGAGGAAATCTAAAATGGAGGTAATGTGTTATACATCACAATCTTTCAAGTGTGATAGAAAAGGCATACATCTTACATCATCCTGAGCAATGCTAACTTGCTCCAGCCTCTTGGCTAAGCTGGACTCCCAGAGATGTACGTAGGGAGCAGCTTTGTATCACTAATTATCTCTGTTGTGGTGACTAATACTGGGGCCTCTTGATTTACAAGCACAAAAGAGGAACAGTCAAGGGAAGAGTCGATTAGCATTGGCTGCTACAGGAACAAACCCTGGGCCCTGAGTTGCGTTCAGTGCAAGCAGGATTTACGCTCCCTTTCAGTTATCCTGAGTGATAAGTGCTCTCAGGTGTTGATGGCCCTGAACTTGAAGGATGAACACAAGGAACACAGAAAACCACTTTCCAACCAAATCACAAACTTTTGGTGTTTGAACATTCATTAAAACAAACAACTCTGAAAACTGGTTGTCTTGGTAATGGGGGCCTGAGCTCCTTTATCAAAGCAACCAGAGGCGAACAGTAGGAATGCTGACCCTAGGTACACTGTGATTTTTGTCTCTTTTGGGGGAAGGGGCCTTAGAGAAAACAAATCCCCTTCCTACAAAATTCCTGGGTCTGTGAGTTCACC
>PVKS010026540.1:0-28531 GCA_004027875.1 Aplodontia rufa | reverse complement strand
AAGACAGAGGATCTCAACAAATTCCATATGAAGAAATTAAAAGTTGGATCAGAGTTCTAGAGTAGAAAGGGAGTCTATGTGGTAAAGGAAGAATTGAAAAACAATCTGCTATAGAAAAACAATTAGCTCTGCTATGCATCCTTGTTTAGAGATAGCAGCTAAATTAGTAAGCAATAAATAACATCTCTACAAAGAAAACACCGAAATTGAATGTTGACTTTGCCTCTTAATGGCTAATGCTGCATTTCCATGTCAACAAATATAGTCTAACTTACTAAAGCTAAATATCAATATCGTATATAGAATTTTCATTAAAATGTTATCTCCTGTTCACCACAGTCTTTCAAAAGGGGGTCTCCAGTAAACAGGAAAAATTACTTTTGTGGTCCAAATAAGTTTCCTTTTCGGTCCATCTCAACATCAATTCACTTATTGAAACCATGTAAGACAATGTGAATCATAGATAAGAAACCGTTCGACTGACTTTCAAAGTGTACTCTGCTCGTTACTCTTTTCTAGACAAATTTATGTGTAAAACATGTAAGTGAATCACTTATTCTTCCTTTTTTAAATCTCAAGTACAACACTTTTCTGTGGTCAGAAAGTAGCCTCTTGCATTATTTATATACAGCAGTCATTTTCTATTTGTTTTGCAAATACGAATAAGAAGTTATCTCTTTTCCCAGAATCCAGTGAGTACAGACACCATCGTTTTGTCATAAAATTAAATTTACAAAGATTAATTTATCTATATTCTATCTTTTAAAGATTCCTTTAACCATTGAAAATGTGAATAAATCAGGCAAAGAAAAATGAAGTATTTACAAATAACTTATGAACATATCCTTCAGTTTAACTATTATATAACCTAAGAAAAATTAATTGTGCTATGATTTACCCAATATTTTGAAACTGATGTATAAGAGAATTTCTTCCCCAACTATACAGATTCTTTGTTAAAACATCCACACATTTGAATTTTAGATATTAAAGCTGTGTTTGTTTGTTTTAAGAGAGAATGACAGTGAGAGAGAGACAGAATCAATTTTTATTGAGTTTTTCACATGGCTTTCATTGTTCTGACACTAATTGTGTACATGGGTGCTGGGGTTTGAACCTGTGTACTTGTGCATGCCAGGCAAGTGCTGTAACTGCTGAGCTACTGCTCCAGCCCCTAAGCTATGTTTTTTAATCTTTATTTTAATAAAAAATAGAAAGTCCTCATATGTAAGGTGTCACTCTAAATTACTTTCTATTTTTATATTTAAAACTCTCTTTGTCCAAAGTGATTTCAATAAACTCAAATAATAGTTTCCTAGTTTGTCCACCACACTATTATGTATTGAACCTGTGAAAATGTGTCAATAAGAAAAGGATTATTTTTATTATAAATTGTCTGGAAAGTATTTAAATGTCAATGCATTTTATGTTTGCATTTAAATGATATTTCAATTATATGTGTGTTACATGGCAGCACAAAACTACACCAACCTACAGAAGAATCTCCTGGTAAACTGCAGGACATAATATGCTTTAGAACAAGAAAATGTTTCACTTAAAATTTATGATCGGTTTAAAATTCAAAGCAAACATTGCATGAGAAAGGTGGTGTGCTTACTAAAAATTCCCATCCGTTTGTTCACGACTTTGCCTTCAGTTCAGTTAACCCTGAAGCATCCCTGGGTTGAATTTATTTTTATTGTTTTTCATTTTAGGAGTTCTTAATGCTATTCATTTTTATTTCAATTTGCTCAATTATACTATTCATAATTAAGCAACACTTTTATTTTAGTCTGGGGAAATAGCTTCCGCCCTTGTTGTCCTGGTAGCAAATGTACTGGTGTCCTCAGTATGCAGTTTATTTCTTAGTGGATGTCATCAAAGTTATTTACATATGAAACTTTTTAAAACCATAGTAACAAACTCTATACATAGGTCAAAGTAATAAAACTGGATTTTTATGTATCTACCATGTTCCCGACATGTCACAAATGGATCTCAGCTGGTGACATTTTTTTCATATTCCCTTGGTAAAGATTAACATGGCACTGAATCAAAGCATTGCTGAAATCAAGGTCTAACTTATCTTTGGTTTTCCCCAACAGAGTACTTGTCATGCATCTTTAGAAAGCCTGGTAGGGTTTCTTCTTCAATTGAACTTCTTTTTATCCAATTTCTATGATCCTTCCTTGTCCTGATTAGTGATTTCTTTCCTTTGGAGACACCCTTGAAAAAGCAGTTCATAATAAAGAAATAACAAGTTTGTAGGCTTCAGGTACCAGGACGTACCTTCCACTACTTCTCTCTGAATTAAATAAGCGAATCTTCCCCAATCACAGAGCCTAAGAGTAGTATGATCAGATATCGATATTCAATTGACCTCCTTCTAAACGTGAAATTATTCACTTAGCTGTGAGACTTCCAATGTTTTTGCAATACCTTGACTTGAAATATTTGAAATTCACCTAATAAATTTTTAATAATGTGCATGAAGCCCTTTCATATACTTCTATGCTCATGGTTGAAATCAGCAAAATGTGTATGAAGTAGTAGAAGTGAGGTGCATGGTTTCCACAGGGGATTTGTGTTCATCTAAACAGGGCCGTGTTTGGTTTGCTGTTACTATGGTTACTCTCAGTATAAGGAGGCTTCAGATTCCTCCTGTGCATCTTGTTTGTGGATGGTGCGTTCGATTTTGTGATAGTAGTTTTTCTAATACCTACTTCCCCATCTGGCTTTGGATCTCCCTTCTTAAATTTCTCCTTTGTGCTGCTCCCCAGAGAGGATCTATCTTGAAACTGTCTTTGTTTTCAGATACTTGCTAACTGGGTGGTGTTGGGAGAACAGTATTTTCCCTGAGCTCTAGTTGGACTGGGCCTGTGAACTGGGTCTCAAGGAATGGTCTTCGCAAACGAACCTGTCCCTCCTGCAGGTGGAACACAGCACCTAGCTGGCAGTCTTAAATCTGTAGCTGTTTTCTTGGTTTATATACTGGTTTTGTTGGAGGAGCTTGGGGGGGTATTTTTAAGTCCTAAGATGCTGTAAGTTTCTGCCATGCTCTAAGACTACAGATTTTGTTGTCTTTCCTTTCAAATTCAAGGGTTTGTTCCATTGCTGTGCGCATTAGTGTTGTATGGATGTGTGGCAAATTATTGCAAATGCATTTTCTCACCGTGTTGTAAGTCAGAGGCCTGCTGCCTGCTGGTTCTCTGCTTAGGGTATCAAGAGATCGAAATTGATTTGCCAGGCTGAGTTCTCATGTGGAAGCTTGGTAGAAAAACTCACTTCCACACTGGCTCATGTTATTAGCAACATTCAGTTGCCGGACTTGGTTCCCTCTGTGCTTGCTGCCTGGATCTTCAAGGACAGCTGCATTCTCTTGTGACTCTAAAAGCAAAAATGTCAAATCCTACTTTGACTTTTTCAGAACAGAGTAACTCTCCACCTGTGAATGGTTAAGTGACCAGGTCAGACCTGTTTGAATGACCACTTAGTTTCAAGGTCAAGTGCACTAGAGGATCTAACCTAGTCACAGGAATAAAAAGCCATCATATTTGCAGTCCCGTGAATTATGCAGGATGGACACATCAATTGGAAGGGAAGCACTGGATTGCTCTGTGATTCTGCAGGCTCAGAGGCAGCCCCGTGGGCCTGGGCAGTTTCTGGGCAAGGATGCTGACTCCTGTTCCCATCCAGCCCTCTGTGATTCAGCCCTGTCTTCTCTGATTGCTGGTAGGTTTCCCAAAGGAAAATGTCCTTGGGTGGGTAGGAAACCCCGTGTGTCTATAGTCTGCAGGGCTTCTTCCTCACAGTAAATCCCACTTTACCAGTTTGCAATGCATTTCCAGTGAATCTTCTCACCAACTTCCCTGGAGACAAGGCACACAAGTGTTGCAGCCCTGCTCCCTGAAGTCTGCTCTCTCTCCAGGTTTGAATAGCTCTTGCCCTGCCCCCTCAGTTTCCTGAAGAGCTAGAGGAAGTTGTTAGTTTGCAGTTTGTTTTGTGTTATTCCATTGTAAGAGTGGCTTGATTCCCTCTCCCACCCTCTACATCTCTGCACTGAATTCAGCTTTGCATGCTGAGTTGAGAATTTTATACACAAAAGTTTTAAAAATCTATGTAGTCAAATGCATTGATCTGTTTTTTCAGTATAGTCTGTTTCTTTGTTCACTGCTTTTCCAAGAGCTTTCCACTCTCTGAGTCTGAGTGAATTCACCTGGCCAATCTCTATGTTAAGCTTGACATTCAGTCTTTAAATAATTATGTACAAGTAAACATAAATGCAAAAGAATTTGGTACACCCTTTTGCCCTTTTGGGGATCTATTTTCCGGTTGACTTCCTGAGGCTTTTCAGGCATAGCTGGGTTTGTCCCCTCCCCACTGTTGACCCATCTTGTGTGTGCATGGTTTTGAGACCTCACTGTAATCACACAGTGATTACAGAGCTTTGCCTCACTCCCTGAACTGAAGTTCATGACTGTCTTTTGCTGCAAATTACCGCCCTCTCCTCATGGCCATTCAAGCCCACACATCCCCTTGACACACAGGGCCAGCTCCAGGCACTCTTCCCCAGGCCGTGTGATCTGACTGTGTGTGCTTCACTTTACCTCCTCTGATCCCCACAGTGTTTGTTACTTTGCTATCTGTGGGAGCGTGTAAAGCGCATAGGAGGGATTTGGGAACATATGCTCTAATGCTAGTACTGGACATATACTTTCATATCTCTCAAATTCAGATGCCTCACCTATAAGATAAAGTGCTATGAAAAACAACCTCCAGGTCTCCGGCCTGTGTTCAAAATTCCATGATGCTGAGCAGTTCCACACTTCTCTAGGGCAGGCCCATATTATTCTGTTTTTTTCTCCCACTGTACTAATGCATGGAATAAGCATATTTCCAAAGGCATATGTGATGGAATAAACTGATTGCACCAAACATCTTCCTGGTCGCCAGGCCTAGTGTTCCACACCTATAATTCCAGCTTCTTGGGAAGCTGAAACAGGAGGATTTTGAGTTCAAGGCCAGCTAGAAGCCTAGTGTTAGAATGTGTGCCCGGATTGCCGTTTCTGTCACCATTACAGTGTCTACTGCAAGACTCTGGTAAAGAATTCACTTTCTGCCACTTCAAAACAAAACTATGCTTAGTTTCTTCAAAATGAAAATCTGACCATTAAGTATGAAAGAAGAAAACAATTTTTGGCATGTTGTTCGACCCCACCTAGGTTAACTGGAAAGGAAACAAATAAGGGGGAAAATGTTTTTTCTTTTTTTTTAGTAGTGAATTTCTCTTCAAATTGGCTTTATTCTTGTTGCAAATCCTTTAACATACAAAAGGGTGAGGTGGAAAGTTTCAATGTGTTTCCATTAGCCATGATGAGATGCCCGTATTGAAACACCAAAGAAAGCTCCCAAAATCTACCACTTCCATGTGTTTCAGTCTGTCATTCTCTAGTTTACTTATTATTTATTTATTTATTTATTCATATTTCCCATCTTTAATCCAAACAAGCCCTAAGGGCTCTCTGATCAACTGCTCGTTGGGGAAGAATTCTCTGTGGCGTGAGCGAGCTGCATGGTTCCTGGGAGATCATGCATCATGCCTGCCTCTGGCTGGCAGGATGGGGGAAGATGGATGAGCATGTCAGGTCCTGGGGAGTCACACATCCATCCACTCTCCCACTGCAGTGATAGCCAACCTTGTGTGATGGGCAGTGGGCTGCCCTGCCCTGCCTTTTCCATTTTGTACATCGCTGGACACCGTCCTGAATGGTGAGAGAATGGTTACTAGAGGTGCATTTCAGAGAGCGACAGCCCCACAGGCAGCTACTGCTATTCTCTTCAATGACATTTGCACAGACTTCAGACACATTTAATTCTAAATATTTGGGTAGATACAGGATCATCTACCTAGCCTGGGATTCTTTCTGTCTATGAATCTAGAGTTTTGGAAATCACATAAAAATCTGAAAAGCAAATGAATTTATTTTGTTTTACTGTTTGTTACATATTCTATTACTCTCCTCTATTTTAATTATACTTACACAAATTCTAATGTGAAATTAAATGTCATGGCATTGCTTGAGTTGTATACTACATGTCATTTTATAGCACAAATACTGACTTAGTTTAATTTTTTGCTTTTGTTCAAACTATTTGTCTAAGATTGTTCCTGTATCTAAATAACTTAATGCATTTACTTTAGAATTAAATATCAAGGACTATTGCCTTAAGCAGAAAACAATTTGCAATTTTTATAATCATGATAATATAGTTCTACATAAAAGGCCAGCTATAAATACTTAATGTATCAATCATAATAATAATGTCAAGAATTGAGCATGTGTCTCTGTGGTAAAACTTAGAAAAATATCAGAAAAATATTTAAAATAAATAGTGGTTAAAAAACTAATTATTTAAAGCACCAATGAATTTTAGAAGTAGGCCTACACACTGAGAATAAATGAATGATTTTCTAACTGTTCCTCCTTTTCAGGCATTAGCTCCTGTCTTACTGAAGACATATGTATGGAGCCCATGATAGCTTAGGCTACATGAACCCATCACAATGTCTGAACAGGTTCAATAATTTGAGAGGTTCTGGTTTAACACTGCTGTGTTAGTGGCTAGTCAGCACCTAATTAAATAGCTGAGGCAAGGCTTTTGTAAAAATAGAGAAAGGATAGTTATCTGTAGCAGGTAGATATGTCCACATCCTAGAATTCATGAATGTGACCTTATTCAGCAAAGGAATCTTGAAGATTTAAGAGTATGAAGGATTGGCAGATGGTATCATCACAGATTATCTGGATAAATCCAAAGTCCAGTGGCAAGTGTCCTCATAAGACAAGAGAAGAAGATACAGCAATACAAAGAAGGCCAAGGGAAAATGCTGGAGAGAATACACTACCTTACATACCCTCCCAGTACCATGGTAAAACTAGTAACGGGGTAAATGCCTCTTGGAAACAGGGATACAGTTTATGGATCTCTAAACACAAAATATTTTTATTAGTAACTAAAGAAGATGGTATTAATTTTTATAAATCAGCTTTGACTCCGATGATATTATACTTAAAGAGTTATACCTTCAGTTTGAATGTATAATTGTTTCTGTAATTATTTTTAATTTCATTGAATTGATTATTTCTAACTGTAGGTGTAGTATGTTGTCAATATTCTTGCGTATGCTGTGAAAATAGCAATAAATAACACAAAAGACAATATTCCACAAATGTGAAGTACTTTGGAAATAATTTTGTTCATTACTATAAAGATTTCACTTTGAATTTAATTTCCCTAGTTACATTATAAGAAAAACATTTTGAAATCACAAAAATATGCAGGGGTAATCTATTTTGTTATTTTCATCTTTCATAAAATTAAATTCCTGAAGTTGTACATTTATCTTTACCAAAAATATATGTAGTATTTACACTGTATTTAAAAATATACAATTATTTCCAATGTCTTTCGAGACATTCAAAATTATCATACATAAAAATGCAAAATTAAATTATTGGAAATTATTGCTGTAGTATACAGAACACTCTTCCCTAATGTATTCCTGGAATATCAGAGTATGAGTTTATTTGGAAATTGAGTCTATGCAGATGTAATTAATTAAGGAACTTAAGAAAATCAATCCAAAGACCAGTCCTTTACAGAAGGACACAAAAAGTTACAGAAAAGACAGAGATCAGAAGCTGAAGGCAGAGAACAGTGGTGCATCCCTAACCTAGGAAAACCGAGGACTGGGTACTGTTCACCAGCACTTGGGAGAGATGACATGAAGCACCAAGAACTTACAGAAAAAATCAACCCGCTGACATGCTGAATTCAAACTTCTGCTCTCCTCCAGTATTAGGGCATCAATTTCTGCTGTTCAATGACCCTGAGTTACAATAACTTGTTCTAGCAGGTATAGGAAATGAGCAAAATTGCATCTAATTTGAAATTTATGAGTATTTAAAATTGCTTATGGAACAATTCCCTATCCTTCACTAGTGCAATCCTAGGTTGTTTCATTGCATTTTTTAGACTCCAAGTAGTGTTTTGAGTTGTAGTTTGTCTTATTAGTAAAATGATATTCATTTATAAATATAGCCCAATACTAGTTCTGCCACCACTGCTGATATCACAAATTATTGCCAATTACATAAGAATTGAATGTGAATGCTGTTCCTAACTATATCAACGTAATGATAAATATAATCACTAATAATAGAAGACAGATACTCTCCATTCCAAAAGTTAATTTTAATTCTATACACCATAAGGAACTCTTTCATCCATTCATCTGTGCATCTAAAAAATATGTATTAATACTGCTTACAAACACTGAAATGTTAGATATATGAAGATGATGAGTATCCTCAACAAAATTTGACAATAGTAGGAACTGAAGCCAGGCACAGTGCTGCAGGCTATACCAGCTACTTAGGTGACTGAAGCAAGAGGATCCCAAATTCAAGGCCAACCTGGTCAGCTTAGGGAGACCTTGTCACAAAATAAAAAATTGAAATGTCTGGGAACATAACTCATGATTGAGTGCCCTTAGAATCAAACCTCAGAGCAACAACAACAACAAAATGCAGTGGAAAAAAATGACAAGGTCAGTGGATTCAGAGGACTTAAGGGACGCCTTTGAATCACGCAAAGATGTTCCTAAGCACATCTTGGAGGTCAGCAATGACATCATGGAAAGAGGGATTTATAACTTTGGTGCTATGAGATTAGCAGAAGTTACAGTAGCAGAGCGGGGGAAGATGGCTAATTGAAAAGTGTCCAGGCTAAGAAAAGCATGAGTACACCGAGTATCAGATCTGACACTCAAAATTACTAGAACATTGTGTGCAAATATTGTGATATGTGCAATTGTTAAGAAGCAAGAGGATCATGATGATCAGGAGAAGCTTTTAAGACATGTGAAAAGGATTGGTCTTAATTCTAAGGACATGAGAATCTGTGGAAGGATTTTGTGCAAGAGAATACATGACTGACTTTGTTCTTTAGAAAGTTCCCTAACGGTTTGTACATGAGAGAAAGCAGAAGGGAGAAAAGAAGACTGCGTTCAAACTTGACAAAGATCATGGTAGCATATGCTACAGAAATGACGCTGAAGGCAGAAATGTGCACAGGACTAAGTTAGAGGAAAATTCAATTGTATTGGTAATCTATTGGGGGAAAAGACAAGAATGAGGAAAAAGACTTAAGCTACGGCATAGGATCCTTGGAAGGGCAAATTAATAAGGTAAGAAATACAATCTTGGAAGCACATGTAAAAGGAGATATTTATTTTGTAGATGTTGATTTTGAAATGCCTGTTCTTAAATATAGAAAGGTTCATCTATTAGAAAATTATATGTAATAACCTAAATTCCAGAAAAAAGTATCATTTGTTAAGAAACTTTTAATGAGCTAATATAAATTTCTATTCATCTATGCTGTAGATCATTACATTAATTTTCTACTATTATTGCCACAAATTTTCACAAGTTTAGTGGCTGAAAACAAAGCAAATCTACTATCTCATAGTTTTGTGAACCTGAACTTCAACAGGTCTCATTGGGACTCTGTTCCCTTGCAAAAGCTCTCAGAAGGAATCATCTTGTCTTTTCCAGCTTCTAGAATCTGCCCACACCCCTGGCTCACAGTAGCCTTCCTCCATGTTCCAAGCCAGCAGTGTTGCAACTCTTTGAGCTTTTCTTCTATAGTTGAGGCTCCTCTCTTCCTTTCTTTTGGCTTTGGACACTTTGATAACTTTGGACCACATGGATTGTTCAAGGTAACCTCCCCATCACAAGGTCAGTGATGAGCAACAGGTAATTCTATGTGCAGCCTTAATTTCCATTTACTGTGTGACACAGTGTACTCATAAGACTTTGGGTTTGGATCATGGACATCTTGGAACTATTATCCTACATTTTATGTAGCTGTATTGAATAAATTGGAGACCAGTTATTAAAAACAAAAAGCACAAAGGATAGTTCAACAAGAACAGTCATACAGAAATCAAATTAATACAGGAGTTGGGGACTCAGCAGAAAGAGAACACTGGAGGAGATTCCTGTAGTTAACACTAAAGGAAGCAGCTGCCAACCCCAGTGCTTTGGAAACAGAAGAAAACTATTAACTCTGATATTCTAGAAGTTTCTACACACCATGGGACAAAGGCATCCAGGAAGGCTAATCAGACTTTAGGACTACCAGAGTACTAAAACTTAGTGAAGAAACCTGTGTCTGACTGGGGTCAAGTGCAGATGAAACCCAGGCATGACACCAGTTGTCCTTCCTCAATTCCACTATTAACTGAGTCAGACTGAATCACAGAGCAAATCACAAAAGGGAGAGAATGGAAAATGTCTGAAGGACACTGGCTGTATCCCAGGCCTCCTGTTTCCTTCAGCAGGTCAGTAGCCCACCTGTCAGAAGCCATGCAGAATTCAGGAACGGAGTTTAAAGCAAAATTACTAAGATACTTATAACCTAATCAGTCTGGAATTTTATCAACTGCTGCCTCCACTATCATGAAAATACACCTTTTAAACAACTGCTTGGCCATGAAAAGATTGAAAAAGTAATGGGTTACAAGGCAGTCATGTTTACATTGTGCATCTTAACACAGAGTGTGATTTTTTCTGAGGTTCACGCAGAAGTGTTAGGGCTGAGAACAGATGAGTCTTACAAATATAATTAATGACATTTTCTTACATGAGTCTGGAAGGCTTGACTCAACATAGAACCAGAAACTTTAAGGATAGGTAAACCCTGATTATATGTCCCCAGGCTGTTGTACCTGTTGTATATGTTTCATCATAATTATTTGAATCTATTATTCCATTTCCATATGTTTCATATATAATTATTTAAAGTTATTGCTCAGTGGTATATTTTTCAAATATAATTATTTGAAGGCATTTTTGAAAAGCTAAGATAGTGTAAGAAGAGTTTGCAAATACACAAGAGAAGAGGATATAGGACCCATTCCTGAAGACACTAATTACATCAGACTGCAAAGAAGAACAGCAAAGAAGAGTTCAAATTTGGAGCAGAAAGAAAAGCAATGAAGAACAAAGTCCAGATCATCAAATGCTGCTGATAAAAAGAGGGAGAGATGACTGAGCATTGTGTATATGATTCAGCTGCAGAAGAGCCATTACACCTACTGGAGTCTGTGTCTGCAGAGTGGAGGCCAAACTGAAGTAGGGGTGGCAATAACGAAGAACAACACTATGGTGGGGAATGAATTAATCATGCTGGACAACCCTCCACTAAGATGCACGTTCATGTTACAATGACATAAAACACAGCAATGGGAACCTGTATGGCGGCCATGTTGGCAGGGAGCAGAGAGTTTTAATGGCAAGAACTAAAAATCTCCAAAAAAATAGAGAACCAAAATTCAACCAATCATTATACACTTAGACACTAACATATGTGCATACACACACATATATCCACACACACAAACACACAAACCACAGTCCAAATTCAGAACAGGCTCAGGTGATATGGCTCAATGACAATGAAAATTATACCTAAAATGTTGAGAAAATATTCTTTATGCTGGACTCTGTGTTGCACATATCAAGTAAATATGTGCAATCCTATTTCATGTTCATATGCCGCCCGGTAGATTTTAAGGAGACTGAGTTTACGGTTCAGAAAAACGCCTTTTAGAGAGATTGGGTAACTTAGCAGCCATATTCCCTTAGGCAACTCAGCCTCAAAGGCAAAGGTTACAGTTTGTGAAATATGGTGTCTGGCTCATAATAGGCACGTCAAACAAGCAATCATGTTGACTCTGTGACTTCTGTCAGTGTCCTTGTGCATAAAATTTATCTTCCCTGGAAACGGCTTTTCCTGACTTTCACCCAGAATGCACGTGCAGTGCACAGGCCCGAGAGAGGCTTAACTGTACCCTTCCTATGACTAATGCTGTGGGCACTGCCATTTAATTTTGATTTGCTGGATCATTCAGATCAATCTGTATCTTCATTTTGCTTTTAATTCCTCGTTGGTGTCATTCGGATCATTTTCCTACTGCCTGAAATAAGTTTCTTAGAATTCTGTCAGTGACAGTCTTTCCAGGTGGTTTTGTTCTGTGGGAGGTAAGTGACACTGTGATAATGAACAGAGACGCTGTGGGTAGAACACCGTAAAGTTCCACACTGGCTTCTATTGTGTGGCCCTGGACAAATTAGCGAGCCTGCAAGCTCTGGTTTTCTCAATAAACACAATGGATAATTAGAGCAGCGGCCTCCTGGGGTCACCCTGAAGGTAACTGAGATGTTGTCTGTATATGCATATACTGAAAAATTATCATTATATATGATTGTAAGAGTTACTCATGAAATATATAACTATATATACATACAAATATGCAATACGCTCATATCAGATGTTATCTGTGATGGTGGTTTTGTTTTGTTTTGTTATATTTCTTTTATTTTGCCTGAAAAGATCTATTTTAGCCTCCTTCTTGAAAAATATTGTTTTAACTATAAAATTCTTGGTTGGTTGTTATTTTCTTTTAGCAGATTAACAATATCACTCTACTCTTCAGTTTTCTGTCAGTCATGCTATAGTTATTCTTTTCTTACATTTTTTTCCTTAGCTATGATTTTCTTGTGTTTCATTGAATTTTGTCTAGGCCACTAATAATTTTTCTTTATACTGCTTGGGATTCCCTGCACTTCTTAATCTGAAGATTGCTGTTGTTACTCAGCAAGGGGAATTCTCAGTCTTTTCAAATGTTGCTTTCCTTAAGTTGCTTCTCATTCTCTACTACCAGGACTGGAAATAAAATCTCACTAAATATTCTCTCTCTACTACTCTTTTTTTAATCTGTCTGTTATATTCTCTTTTATTTTTTTCTTCCTTCTGATGTATTGTAAACAATGTCTCTTGATCAGGTTTCTAGTTTGCTAATTCTCTCTGTGGTTGCATCTATGCTGATTTTAAAGCAAATGATTGGATTTTATTTAAATTTAAATTATTTAATTACTGCATGACTTTTACTGCATCAATTTTCAATTTTTGACTATTTTAAAACAATTTTGCCCTGAAAAGTATTGCATGTTAGTCTTTCTTATCATTGCATAGCTTAAACATATTTATTTTATGATCTTTGCACCACATTTTCTGTACCTAAAGTGTGTTCAGATCTTATTTATTTTTATTCTGCTGCTTTGCATTCCTATGAGCAGCACTTCTTTGGCAACTTAGTTTAAAATACTCATATATTTAATAATAATAATAATAATCCTTGATAATTATTTGTGTTAGCATCTGAAATTAAGTGGGGACAATTTCCCAAGAAAATATCTGGATTTTTCTGGTGCCTATTAGTCCACAATCATCTGACGTAAATTCATGGTTTATTTTACTCGAATGATTGTGATTTGGGGCTCTAACTTGAAAGGCTTTTTTTGTAGTTTGACCCTGAGTTTGTTTTTGCATCTTTCTTCTGCTTTAGTTAGTCTATAAACGATGTTCCTTGGACTCAGTTCTGCGAGTTTTTCATTCTTTCTGAGGGACATCTCGGTATTCCTGAAGAAACATCAGGAGGTTCTCCAAAGACTCCATCTTGCACAGGCAACAGGACTTCACCTGTATCTCGCATAAGAAATAAAAGGAGGGGTCAGTTTCATCCAGGCTTGGCAAATTCATCCGGGCAGAAGCAACCAACATTTTTGTTCATCACCTAGAATCTTATTGCTAAAATTTGCCAGATAATTTGGGTTGATATTGTTTCCTTTTCAAAGCATTTAAGATGTGTCTTATGTTTTAGCTATTCGTACCTTGCAAGTTCTGAAGTAAGTTGCACTACATAAACTGGAGTAACACACTCATGGAAACAAACTGGCTTCTCTGGGATTTTCCTCCAGTTTCCTTTTATTTGTACTATAAATATTCCTCTCTTTTATCGGCTTTGTGCTTAGGTTTCATTTTTATTTTTATTAAACTGTGTGCTCCAGGTGCCCAGAGACCATGTCTATTTTATCTTTTGTCTCTTGCTTCAGGTCAACACTTTCTGGAATGTAAGACAAACTCAAACTTCAGGCAATAGGACTTCAGACGCTTCTTCCACCATCATGATTCACAGCAACTGGTTTGGATCTTCTGTCTTTAAATTGCTCCAAAAACCTGAGGCATATCCTTTTCATTATCTTCAAATGTGCTTTATAATTATTTACTAAAAATAATTGTTATATTTTGGAAATAATTAAAATGCAATTTAGTTTGGTGGTAAGAGGAATGATCAAATGGCTAAATAAGTAAGTTTTAATTTAAAAGAAATGTATCTATGGTGTAATAAGATGGGCTTTTTAAGGGTATAATTCCTAAATTGATTTGGACTGAAATTCACAATTTTCACACTGATGCACATTTATAGAAATAAATTTGTGTAGATTTGTTTAAATGTCTCTACCAATTGCATTTTTGCAGATCAATGCCTTTGCATAAATGCTGCTATATTTTCATCTCATTATACTTGATGTCTGAATACATGAATGTTCAGAAACATCTGCTTCAAAGTCCCACAACTTGGAATGGCTGCACGCGCCAGTGGTTCTGCCCTGAATGCGTACATACACTGCACACGTCCTAACATTTTCTGTCTTCTGCTTCATGTACACGGCACATTTAGCTACCTATTCAGCTCTGTCCCCTTCTCCCACTCTGGGGGAAGTCTGCTCTTTTCCCTATGCTTTACTTTCTGTAAAATAAAGCCAGTCTATTACTCTTGCTTCAGTGTCCCTTGGTTTCATTCTTCAACTCTGAGAGGACATAAACCCAACATCCATAAAACCAGCATCGGAGGCACAACTGTGAAAGAAAAAAGAATAAAATGTCAATTCCTGCATGTTTAGAAGAGTGATCAGTGTTTTATATGCTATGTCTAAGAATTGTTTTGAGTCCTATGGTGGCATGCAAATATTTAAATCTTGTCTTAAATGATTTGATAAGTCTCATTGCCTCGATTCTGCTGTCAGTTGGGTATCTGTCCTTAATTGTCATTAAACTGAGATTTTTCTGATCACGTGCTCCCCCGGCTCCTATCTTCCTACCTCTCTTGTTTTTTTAGAAAGCAGTATTAGTATTTATTTGTCTCTGCAAACAACGTGACTTATGGAAGCAGCGGAGGGGCCAGGCAGCACTCAGTGGACTGCCCCACCGCCCATTACATCTGGCTGGCTCAGATCATTAATTGCCTGTCACAGCCACTGAGCCATGGAGCCAGCAGGGCTGCCACCTCCTGTTTGGTCAAGTTGTCATTTCCTATTAATCTGAGCCCTGTTGTTTTTTCCATCCCCGTACTTTCTCACTCTAGGCAGAATGAAAATCTATTATCTACATGTGATATGAGTACCGAAATTTTAATTTTGAAGAAAAAATGAATAACGTAACTGTTTTCATAAAAAGCAAATCTCTAACTGGGGCTGCATAATATATTCTCGATACCATGCTGATTTTAAGGGCTCCAGTCTTTTTCTATTCCAGTAGCCCTGAGCTATTTTCATGGCATCGCGGACCATCAGTGAAATTTTATAAACTGCCGGCAAGAGTAAAATGTGAAAACATAAAAATGCAGTGGAAGTCTCGAGGACAGCTCGACGGTGGTGGGAAAGCCTCTATTATGCAAGCACAGCTTTCTACAAATATTAGGAAAGCAGATAACGTAGACAGCTCCTGTTGTTTTGTACATCATGCCTCATGAGCTCAGGAGGCAGACATCTCTTCACAGTCATTACTGTTCTAAGCTGATATTTTCTCAGTCTCTCAATGGCCTTACCTCTCATTCAGGAGCCTGAGCAATCTAGGTTGCTGGAGTGCACCCCAGCCTTCCATGTCCTTGGGACTTAGGTGGAGACTTTGGTCTAAGAACAACAACAAGTGTTAAAATCAAATGAGTTCAGTAGGCAGGTAGACGCATGCATGCTTACATAGACACGTAGATAGATAGATGCTAACATTTACACAGAGACGATATATAGGGATAGAGATAGATGTAGATATAGGTACATAATCCTTGCTTTTGTTCTGCAATTTGTTAAGACTTATATTCTTATATTCCTTTACTTTACACTTGACTATGGATATTTGAGAGCTGTGTTTGAGTCTCTAGGAAAGAAATTGTACGGCAGATTATTCCTAGCACTGATAATAAGCTCTAAAAATAGAGTCATAAAAATGTACTTCAAATTTTTGCATTTAGCACTGCAAAGGTAAGCCAAGCAGAAATGCATATCAAAGAGTTTGTATTTATTAGGAATCTGTTCTGCATGATACTCATTGAGGAGATCTGGTACAGCAATAGCTGTAAAACCCAGAATATATTACACTACTAAGTGGAGAAAAGAGCAAATATTCTATCCTTCTGAGGAAATTCATATTTAATGCTTACTACTTTTAGAACTTATTACATACAAAATTGCATGCTAGGAGTTCAGGTTATGTAAGTAAAAAAAATAAGAGACAATCCTGTCAAGGAACTTCCAATAGAGTACAGCATTCGTCAGCTAAGCCACTCTTTTGAGTATTGAGGTCATATGACATTACACAACATTATATTCTGTGAATGCCAACTTTTGGATGATACTAAATTGAGAAGAATGCCAGTGGTAAATGTCAGACTCCTTTTAGTTAAATGTGTAATATAGATATCCCCTTCCATAATAGTTCCAATTATATGATACAACTTTTTAAAGGACTTTGAAGAGCCAGAGCTGCGAAATCCATTTTTATAAAATAAAGGTATAAAAATTTGATGCCTAAAAACAGAAAACACTTTTTTGAGAATTGTTGTTGAGTAGCATCACTTAACACTGAAGAAGGCTTCAGTAGGTGCCTCCCATCTTACTCCACACAGAAGATATGAGTGTATCATTAGAGAGTTTATTTTCTTATTTCATCAAATAAAAATTCCCTCTATGGCATAAGATAGCTATTAGTGTGTAACAAGTTTGCTCACGTTATGTGGCTTAACCTAGTAAATATTTTTCATCCCAGCTTCTGTGGATGTCCAACCCAGACAAAACTACTCAGATACCTATTATGACCTGATTCACCAACATCTAAAATTTATATGCTGAATATTAAGTTCTGTATTTGTAAATACAGCCTTTAAAGAAGGGAATGAGCTAAAATTCATATTAATTTTAATACTAACTAATCAGTATGACTGTTATCCCTACAAGAGGAAGAAGAGACACTAGAGGCACATGTGGACAGAGGTGACCTTGTGAAGACACAGCAAGATGGTGGTCATCTGCAAGCTGTGGAGAGGTTTCAGAAGAAACCAGCCCTGCAAACTTATGGACCTCAGACCTCCAGCCACCAGAAAGGTGAAAAAACAAATTTCTGCTGCTTAAGGCACCTAGTCACTGGTATTTTCTGATGTCAGCCGTAGCCACCTAATACAACAGATAAAGGGGCTTCTCACGAAATTGTCACCTCTTCTGAATCCCTTCTTCCTGAGGCCACGCCCCTTGTGATGAGTAAGAGTAGCAACAATCAAGTCTAAACACCTTTCATGATAGCAGTGGACCCAAAGGAAACTCATTTCCCAAATGGTGGGACTCTGTCCCCCGTAGCCCCATTTTAAACCTTATATTTCTTTCCATCTTTCTTTTCCTTGTTCAGAAAGGCACATTGTCACATCAGTCTGTTGCCTCAAGAGACACCAAATACAGAGTGATTCCTTGTTTTCCTCTTGCAATCATCCCAAACCTAACAACTGACACTCTCCCACCCACAAGAACCATGTTAGAAGCTTTGTTGAGGATGTTGAATGGGGAGATGAGAAGAAGCTCACAGAGACTCTGTACTCCATTTTTTTAAGATCTTAGGATGTCAGATATCTCCCTCTTTCCCGCCCAAGTTCAGAATCTATTTGAAGAAAGGAACCATGGGATAGCTGGGAATAGAAACATTGTCTTTATCAAGGATGATCTGATGGGTAGCATGCTCTAGATCAAGGGTTGACAAGCTTCCCACTCCTTAATTCCAATGTGGACAGCTTTAGTCCCCTTCTCCCAACACACACACAAGCTCCACACCTCAGTGGCCTAATGAGTGGATGCCAGATGGAAAAGCACTTTCTGTACCAAGTTGATCTGAAGCAAGACTAGGAATGGGGCATAGAGGTCTTCTTCTCCCCAACTTACCAATCAGATACATAAACCTGAGTTCCTCTTCCTCTTGTACTAAAATGTGAAGAGAAGAGAAGACTGCCAATCAGGTAGGCAGTGTTTTCAAGTATGCATTCACTACCTGCTGAACTAGACCTTGCAGACTGTGATAGCAGCCACGGGCTACGGCCATCTGCACAGTGCACTGAGAGCCTTGGTAAACAGGTACCAAGAGACCTGCAAAGGACTAGCACAGCGTGAATTCACATTCCCTGACCTCATTGCAAGACTGTTGAAGCACAATCTGAGTCAAAGGCCAACTCTAAGAGAAGAATTTGAACTCCTCTGGGTCATAGCAAATTCATCAAAACCATCAAGGAGTCCAAAAATCAAAGATTTAGGTAGCAAACCACCTTAACATTCAGAGCCATTGGATAATCAGGACGAAACAGAAATTTATTTTGCTGTTGACTGCTTTTTTTCGATCTGGCCTACAGAATTTGTTAATTATTTATAAATTATTTGTCACTTATGTTTTTTATTCATTTATTTTCACCAATTAGGTATTCTCTCAGTTTGTCCATCCAGAAAGCTCCAATCCAAAGTACAGAAAGTTCTGAAGTAAAATTGTCCAAAAGAATTGTGCCAATTTTCCTGGTTTCACAATTCCAAGGCAAACCTCTCCTACAGCTGCCCCAGTAGCCTGTGCCCACTAAGACACCCTTGTGGAAGACAGAGAAAGCATTGTGGTGGGGAAAGTCATTGCCTGGACCTGATCCATTGAAGAGCTGAGCAACAACCTTCCAGGTACCTGAGTGTGTATGTGTGTGCACATAATTAAGGGATCCATTATGATGAAGCTGTTGGAAGGAATACATGCATCTTTCTTTAAATGCTAAGAGTTAAGAGTTTTCAACTGTTTTTTTTTCCTTTATTAATTTGTGTATGCAGTGTGGGGATTAAACCCAGGACCTAATAAATGCCAGGAAAGTTCTCTATCACTGAGAGACCTCTCCAGTCCTACAATAAATAGTTTTTCATAGAACAAAACCACTTCAGCCCTTTTTGAATTTAACATCCTCCTGTGTGTGTGCACAATTTGAACCATTAGTCATCTATAACTACGAAACTCTGAAATTGATTAGACCAGGACATTAATTTACTTTACCCAAAAATTGAGGATTCACTCTAATTCTGTCCCAAAGTATGACCAATCTGCTTGTCCAATATATGTTACCACATCGAACAATGGATAAATACAAAGATCAACTGATGAAACAAATATTTCCCTAAGTAAAAATGAGACACTACTCTTAGAAAATTCTGAAGGAGAAATTATAGCACCTTGAATTAATTCCCAGTTCCTTGTCAGTCAAACCCCAAGGAAAATTTAAAATCCCAACTTAAAAGTCAAATAGCAGTCCCAGCTTCCTTGTCTGGCTCAATCCCCATCAGCAATCTGCAGAGAGGACTTGTGCTGTCTCTGGGAGGAGAGCTTTGTTCTACCACCCGCGGCCATTGCCACACAGCCCTGTGCTCCTGGTTTCCCCAAACACGTGGGCATGTGACTGAGGAATCACCTGCATGTGATTTAAAAATGGAATTGGTCCCTGAATTTCTGAAAGCTGTAGCACTAGGTGTCCACTGGGAACAACACACCAGCCTGAGCTCTGTTCAAGGGTCCTTTCTGCACCCAGGGGTTCCCAAGGCATAAGGGTCTCTTTCCAGCTGCTTTTGAGTCTACACTACTCCACACAGGGAAGGTGAACCAGGCTCATGCCCCTTTGCCCTTGTCTTTTCTCTCCTCTCTCACAGAGCAAGCACACTTTGTGGCATTTGGCTTTGACTCTGTTGCTATTTTCTTTGCTTTCCAACCTGACATTTCATCCACCATCCCTACCCACCCTGTCCCCATTCCCCTCTGCATGGGAAAAACGCATGCTGAGCTGTTGTGGCAACCTCTTGCTTTCCTTGAAGTTGGATTTTTCAAGAAATAACTGAGTAAGAATTTATTTTATCAAAATCATTGAATTATCTCACAGTATTTAATAGTGATCAATCTACATGCTACAGATTATTATAAGAATAATACAATGAACACCATTACTTTTTCTCCCTAGATTTGCAATTTTTAACATTTGGCTACTTTGCTTTTGCACTTTCTATATGTATGTTTTCTTTGCTTTTTGATAGCACAGTTGAGAACTATTTGCAAGCACAATGACATATCATACCTAAACAGATCAAGTATGTGTCCCTTAGGAAGGAGGAACTGCTAAATATCTATTTTATAATGGTCACATTTAGAACATCTAAGATTAATTTATACAATTAGCTAACATAAAGCCTGTTCAGTGCTCTCCAAATGTCCCAATGTTGTCTTTTAATGCTTTTGTTTGGGTTATCTTTATGTGTCTCGTCACTCGCTTAATGAGCATGCTTTATATTTCATTGCTATGTCTTCATCTTTTTTAACATAGTAGGACAATCATCCCTTTTTTCTCTTTTATATATATGCATGTATTTTTATTTTATTTTATTTTTTGTTTATTAATTTTCCAGTGGTTAGCTGCAGATTAACCACTTTGGTCAGAAATGCTATGTAGGGGGCAGCCTCCTTTGAAAATGTGTTTTATCTTTCTTGTGTCTTCCCTGCAAGTCTTAACCTCATAATTCTCTCCATCGTGTTTTCAGGGGAACAGTCACCACACACATTCTGTGCATGCAAACCGTGAAACGCATCCATGGTCCTATCAGGATTGCATATGGCACTCTAACACTCGCCTCAGACTCTCAGGTTGACTGACGTGTGGACGAGTCCTTAGCATGGACGCCCAGGTCTTCTGAAGCACGTCCGCCAGCTGCCAGTGGCTTAAACAAGGCGTCACTTGGTAGTTTTGGCTGCTCGGGGGGACTTATTCCTGGCTTCTGTCTGTGTTGTGCTCCACTGCTTTCTTGCCGAGATGGTAGCAGTGGGGAAAGCTCCTGCCTTCTGCTACCTGCTCAAGCCTGTCCGGCTGCTGTGTCTGTCCCCAGGTCTAGTCCTATTCTCCTTCACACACATCCAGACTGTCTTCCGAAGCTCCCAGGTCTCTTTAGCGTATGTCCAGCTGCTCCTGCATGTCTCACTAAAGATTTTCCAACTGGCCAGCGCTTTCGTTTGTTTTATTGCTTATTTGGTTTTCTTTTTCTTCTTTTTTTTTCCTTTTTGTTTTTTCAAAGAGAGAGAAAGTCCTTTTTTTCTTCTTTTTCCCCTTCTATTTATTTGTGTATATTGTGCTGGTGATCAAACCCAGGACCTAGCACAGCTCAGGCAAGCACTCTACCACTGAGCCACCACTCCGGGCCTGTTTTCTGTTTAGTTGAAATTACTTCCAAAGCAGAAAAGAGGAAATGTTGAGATTAAATGTATGCTCAATCTCCATAAGACCAAACACGTTGATGTCCCTCTGCAGTCTCTCTGTAAATGCATAGACTGTGAGGCAGTTATGTCTTAGGATTCTAGAAAGAAGATGCTGAGATTTGAGATTGAGAGCTTGGCATTGATGGAGGGTGTGCAGGGTGGGCCCCTCTGCAGTTTCCTTATGATGAATCCCACTGCAGCATTATCCCCATTGGCAATAAACCCCATATCAGGGGGCTGGAGCGGCGGCTCGCTGGTTACAGCGCTTGCCTATCATGCACAAGGTCGCGGGTTCAAACCCAAGCACCACATATACAACTAAGTGTAGGAGCAACAAAAACCACATGAAAAACTAAATAAAATTTACTCTCTCTTTATCTGTCTCTCTCTCTCTCTCTCTCACTGTTCCTCTCATTCCTTAAAATATTAAAAAATAAAAAATAAACCCCATATCAGTCCATCCATCCATCCTCATATTCAAGTCACCCCAGGACAGCAGTGAATGGGAGTGCAGTCAGCAGCAGGGCTGTCCCTAATCTCCAAGGCTGCTGGCCATTGCTGTGCACTGGGGGACAAGACTCTGGAGAAGAGGGGTGGCCTGCAGCTCACTCTCATGACAGCTGGAAGGATGGTTTAGCCAGCTGGGCACGGGAAGACACCAAGACCAGCTGCTACCTGGTGATCACGTCTGATCTGTAATCAAATCCAAGGGAAAGAACCAGTTTAGGGTGTGGAGAAAACATCTCCCATTACCCCTCAACTATTAAGCCTTTTGGCCAGTTCTGGGGCAACTAAAAGTTTACCCTTCTATGTCAATGCACATGTAAAATTTCATTTAATCTTCCTAAACAAGCCCTTGAACCTTTGAAGTAGTTAATATTATTGAATGGCATATATATATATATATATATATATATATATATATATATATATATATATTCCACCTTCTATTCTCTCTGCCTGACCAGTGCCTGACTTGGGGAAAATCCAAATTCAAACTTGTACTTTATAGAAGAAAGCTCAATCCAAATTTGTACTTTACAGAAGAAAGACAGCTCTTAACACCTCCTTCCTTAGATCCCTTCTTGGGGCTCAAGACGCCCAGGGTGCAGCCTTTGATCTCAGCACAGACTTCCAGTCTCTCCTCGAGGAAGCTCACGGGTTCAGAGACCAGGTGAGGGGACAGTAATCAGGACTCTTGGACAAGCTCAGCTCAGGTTGTGCTTTCTGAAGTCTGATCATCAGTCTTCCTCCCTTCCTGAGGGACTTCTCGCATCCACTAATCAGCTCCATTTAGTTAGCTGGACTGAATTTCTATCACACATCCCAACAGAAGTTTTCTATCACACATGGGTATAAAGGTTCACATCATGTGACACTCCTCAGGTGACATGTACTACACAGCAGAACATGCAAGGATGTTCTTGTCAGTTCTAGAATTTTTAATGATTGGTTGTCCATTCGAATGCACCAACTATATAGTTATCAACATTCTTTCAGGACGAATAATTTGCAAAGCAATAAAAGGTACACATGTTTGTACGGTAAGAATTTCAGTGAACACCATTAAAATTCAGTTGGAAAGTGTTAGTCTTTAACATTGTCCCCAAGAGCAGTGGAGGCAGCCAGTGAAGAGCTTCCTTGCAAATGAGAGGGTTATGAGAGGGCTTGGCCAGGCTGCTGCCCTATGCCCTCTGGAGTGCCCACGTGATGAAGGCATTTCAGAGCCCCAGGAACTGAAAACTACTCATTTCCCAAGGACAGGCAGGAAAGGCCAATAAGGACCACCAGTTCCCTGGGGACCATACCTCCCATGGGAACAAGGAAGAGCAGCCCAATTTCTCTTTGATCAGACAAAGGGGCAGGCTTGGCTCTCAGAGCCCCCTCTTGATAGCGTCCCAGCTGTGATTCAGGGATTATTGTATATCCACTCTCTCTAGCATTTAGCTCTGACCTCGCAGGCAAAGAGAAAACGCACTCAGTGAAATTGGTCCTGAAACGCTAGCCTACAGATAAGGCCATTGACCTGCATCTTTCCTGAGCTTTTCCTTTATACACAACATGAAAAAAGAGCATGTTAACACACGTCTTCACACGGAACAGCAGTGTAAAGGTCGTGATTTGCATAACAATCTGCCAGTGCGTATCTCAAACCCCCACTTCAACGCTAGTCTCTTCTCTATCCAGAAATTACTACGTAATTCCATGTATTTTTATATCACTGTTTTTCCTTTGGGCTTATCTATTGCAGTAATTTTTTTTATTTCACCAGAATTCACACTCCATCTATCTGGCTAAGACACAGGGTATTTGGATGCTGGGAAACACAGTTATAGATCAGGCAGGTGCTCTATTTTAACCAAAAACTTATTTTACATGGGTACAATACTCTTCTACTTAGGGCCCCCTTTATTGAAAGGGTGACCTGTTTACAAGGCATGTCTGGGTATTTCAAACTACTTTTTACCTTCCTAAGAGTTTTGCTGGCAACAAAACCAAACACACCCCATTAACATAAAAAAAATTGAGTCAGTACAATCAGCAAAACACACACTGCTCATAGGGTGTGCAGGGCCTGTGGGTTCCCTCGCTATCCCTCTTCCCAATTACCCCATTTTGCCCCAGATGCTTCCCTTTGGAGGATACAAAATGGAAGAGAAAGAAGATGCAAAGTTTTGAGGGTTCTCAACAGCAATGGATTTTCATGGCCTTCAAGGGCATTATAGGACCATGGTTGGTTGGAGGTTTAAGAAAGGTGCATATGAAGATGATGATTGTGAGATATTCCACACGACGTGCTGTGAAATGTGTTTTCATTGTGCAGTAAGCCAGTGAAGTATCTTTAGCACTGGAATAGCATCATAGCTATATTTAGCTTTCAGATACATGGCTCTCATGAATTAGAAATGCGGAGCCGAGAGAGAAGTCGTCTGAAGTAACACAAAAGGGAGATGATGGGAATCTCACTAGATAAGCAGTTGTAGAAATGCAGATGAAAACTTCTTCTTAATTATGAAAAATAATTAGAGACAAACAGACGCAGGAGTCAGTTTGATATAGAGAAAACAGGAGAAGAATGTGTTGAGCTTATTTCATTCTTCTTGAAGAGGCCAATTTTGTGTGTGTGTGTGTGTGTGTGTGATCATAAAACTTCTAGTTGCTTTGAAAATTATTTGCAGTTTAAGGACTGAGCATGTCCCAGCTTGGGGTACCTCATTCTGATCCACAGACACTCACACCCTATATCTTATTTTTAAAAGTACAAAGAATGACGTAATTAAAGAGCCAAGCACAGGGTCCTTTCCCTCCTGGAGCTTCACATTATAATGACTGTAGTGACACACATGCTAGGTAAAGGCACAGGTAACAGTGAAGTTCATTTCCAGTATGAGGAAAATGTGCAATTTTCTTGACTTGAACCCTCAGTCTTCCCATAATCTATACACTGAGTCCACATGCTTCCAGTGTGCAAGCCAGTCCTCCTGAAACCTGGCGCAGCCGCATTCTCTAGCTGATGGAGCTCGCCACTCGTCCCCAGATGAGAATGTGTGCTCCTCCAGGCACTGGGTATTGCCTTGGTATCTTTCTCAAGTCTAATATTAAATCAGATTCCTATTGACTGAGCCCCTGAACTGATTGCCATGATCCATTAAAGCAATCTGCTAGCACCCAAGCTTATTCAGTGTTGAAAGATGCTTTATCCTCACATCCTCATTTAAAACTAGAGTTGTACCCTTTTTTTCAATTTTTTAGACCTGTGTTCCTAGCATTTGTGTCCAAACCACGCCAAAGTCAGCTACTAGTCTTCATCGCAGACTCTTAACTGTAGATCTGATATATATCTACCTTTTGTCCTTGCCAGGTCTTGATTCCATGTCCAGCCTTATCAGAGATGTCTTGTCTAGATCTCCAGGGGCGCCACAAGACCTCCTGCCTTCTTGCTGTGACCTCCACAGTGACAGTACCCGCATTTCCACAGAAGAACAGCCCTGGGGCTTTTGTCCTGACCCTGTGTGGACCCTTTCCTTTCTGTCCTTGGTCTGGTTCCTCACCCAGCAGCAGACAAGTCTTAGCTTTTGAATTCAGCTGGTGAGAGTGAGAATTTCTCTTCCGGCTCTGTTCACATCAGCATTTCAGCTCATTTTCCATTCTCTCTTGTTTACATACTTTGCAACAAAATTACATAGACATTCTAATATAAAAAGAAAAATGTTTTGGGTCAAAAATGCAATATGTTTGTCACATAGAAATGAATATATTTTCCTGAGGTCTCAATTTCTCTCTTCTCCCTTGTCTGATTGCACTGGAAAAGAGGCCAGAGCAGAATCTATTCTGTACTTTGTTGTTTTCTATTATCTCTACTGGCTACAAAGATAGGTAGCATAACAATATTCTATCAAGTATTAAAAAGTCTGCTAAAAATAGAATAAAGGGCTTTAAAAAGCCACAGACCTATAAGGAAAAACAGAAGGAGAGAAAACAATCACTACAAAGTTTGGGTGCTGGAAACAGACAAATAACAGTGAGCTTCAAAACCTAAGCTCAAGCCATGCCTAGGTGTTGGTCAGAAACTCCCCAGGGCAATGCAGCCTATTCACACCCTGGAATCCGAGGATGGGCAAGAACTGGGGGCGTCAGGTCACTCTGAACTGAAGTTTCTAATAGGGCTGGAAACAGAAGAGAGCAGTGTCTCTCTCTCACAAGCCACTGAGCCAGGCAGCTACCTGGCCCAACTCTAAAGCAAAAACCAGTTTTAAAGTCAAACAAGCAAGAAACATGGGGATTCCTGACTTAGCCATCAGGCACAGCTGACTTCAGACGCGTGGTGCCTGTGTACCAATGGGTAAACCTAAGAGAAAATCCATACTGAATTGTGAAATCCGAATCTCCCAGCATTTGGCTCCTGTGGGCATCACTACTGTTTTTAACCATTATCCATTCTCTGTTTCTTCCTTCTGAAGACAGAGGCTCTAGTGCTCTAAGTTTTATCTGAGCACATGGTCATTCAGCTCAGCAGTTTCCAAGTTTCCATTGCAGCTGCAAGAGTCAGGTGATCAAGTTCTTCCCGTAGGGTACACGTAGGGATCTCATGGACAAGTCCAGCATCACTAGGAGACAGCTGCCTACTCTGTACTCTTTCTTTCCTTCCGTGCTCTGGTCATGAACTCAGAAGGCCTTGTGCAACAAGGAAGCCTCCCTGCCTATGTTACGTCCATTCCTGAGGAAGCAGCTCATCTTTTGACAGGCACTGCATTCTCATGAGTCTCTGTCATAGAAGAATCACCAACAGTCTTAGGAATGCATAACCGCTGACAACAGATTAAAATTCTACTGCAGAGGAAATGATATACCTAATAAGTAGGACAGGCAGATAATAAAACATGGAGGTATTAAACATTGGCTTTTTCTGGTCACTGAAGTTAAAAAGACATCACTGTCCAGGATTACAATAAAATATTTAGTGCCTACCTTTAAATACAATAGACAATGAAGGAAACCCTCTAATCCAAAACACATGATAAAGGAACTGAGAGAAAACAGAAAATGTAGGGAGGCAATGATAACATCAAAACTATTTTCAAAAAGACCAAGAGCATATTGATATTCATAAAACAAGAATAGGCTTCTAAAAATGTTACATTCAGGGGAAGAGAAAATATTAAAAATTGAACATCTGATAATAAAGTTAAAAATCAATAACATATTTAAATGAGATAATCCCAAAATGGTAGGAGAAAATAGGAGAAAGAACTCATAAAAATGACAAGAACATTCCAGAAAATCCAACATCTAATTAATAATAGTTCTAGAGAACTAGAAGTGAGACAATAAAGATGGATAGAAAGTAAAGAATAAAGTGGAAGGCTAAACAAAAATTGCTAAAATATCATACTAAAGATAGACATTAAAGATGAAAAGCCGGGTGGGTACTCAACATGATGGGTAAGAAGTGATTACAACAGTGTTTCATCCTCACGAAACTTCAGAATCCTGGGGACCAATAATATTTTTAAATCACTAAGAAATTGGTTACATATAAAGAATGAAAATGCAAAATGTCTTTGGAGCCATCAGCAACTATGGAAACCAAAAAATAAATGCCTTTTAATTAGGAATATGGAAGACTTACACAAAAGACATTTATGCACACCAAAGACAAAATCACAACCTGTTTGTTTGAATATCTAACAGATTTCTACCTGTTAGTCATGAATAGAAGAGGCTCCATTCTGCAAAACAGAAGGAGAGCTCTCACTGGACAATGACTAAACAGTGGGTGTAAGATGTGAACAAGGAGGCACCGATGGAAAACAGCAGACTAGTTAACATCAGGTCACTTTATCTGAAGAGTCATAGCAGGGGAAACTTCCTCAGTAGGCTGACTCAGGTAGACTGGAGTCCCCCCTTTTTTAGAAAACACTGGTCCACATAAGGGTCTGCTTCCTTAGACTGGTTTTAGTCTCACTGAGTAACGTTAGCATGAGTGACCCCATTTTATTTTGGACTAGTCTGTTGAGCCCAGTGGAGAGTTCTGCCCAAAACAATGGTCTCCCATAATTTTTGTTTAACATATTCGATGAAAGCATCAACCCAATGAAAGTGTTTTATAATAAAGATGTGCTCAGATGTTGAATGTCTCAAAAAGTTACCCTCCACAGAGCTTTTCTCAGGACACTGCTGTAAAATTTTGTTTAGGAGGAAATAAGAAAGGGAGAGAGTAGAATATAGAATTCAGACCCAACAGATCTAGCCCAGGAGATAGTTAAAATAAATTTTCAGAAGAATGGGAAGGGACGCCCAAAGACACCAGCCAGTTGACCTCCTGGACTATGAGCATACAGAGTTGGACCCAGGGAGATAGTTCCAAGGGCAAAGAAAGAAAGATAATGACTTGAAACTATTACAAGTTGTTATATATTTTTGAGAAAGGTTTGGGGAGTGAATACTTAGTATATAATAGACAATTAAATAAAATGATTTTTAAAAGGCC